>JAVQJF010002008.1:0-40540 GCA_036023855.1 Gadopsis marmoratus
GATGGGGTGTGAGTGTCCCCTAAATGTCTGTTTGTCTGCCCTGCGATTGACTGGCGACCAGTCCAGGGTGTTTCCTGCCTCTCGCCCAATGTTAGCTGGGATAGGCTCCAGCCCCCCCCGCGACCCTTCGGGATAAGCAGTATGGATAATGAATGAATGAATGAATGAATGAATAGTGAATAATAGATAAATATGTTCAATAATCCAAGAATGGAAAATATCAAAATAACAACTGTTCTATGGCAACTTTAAACATTACAACAAACCGGCGCTTTAAGATACATGGGGCTCTGCCTCAAGAGTTTCCAATTAATGGGCATTTTCCCTAAAGGTCATCCAGGCTGGGCTCATGTATCATTATCTGCTTGTTACGTGGAGAGGTTGCTCATTATGATGGGATAAAGAGAAGACAACAGTGAGATCTCACCATAATGAATCGAAATTCTCACCTTCACCTCATCCTTCTGCTCTACCCACCCTCCACCTCAGCTCTCCCTCTTTACAGTAGTTATCCTCTCATCTCTTCCTCCTCCATTTCTGCTCTATTTCCTGGCTTTTTGTGCTGCCTTGGCGTCTCTTTTTCATATATTTTCATTGAACATAGCTCTTCTCTCACCGTGTCCTGAGTCCTCTACCAGTACTTAGTAATGCCTCGGCCTCCACCCCTCCGCTTCCCCTTCACCACGCGCCTCTTTCTTTCACTCTTCCCTCTAATGAATCCAATCATTTTTGAGTCACGCCTTACTGTGCACATGTGTGTGTGACCTGTTACATATGTTGACCCTTAACCAGGATCCAGGGGGGTTAATTGAGTAATGGCGTTTGTGAGAGAGGGGGAGGATACTAGTAGGGAGGATGAGACAGAAGGCCAGAGAGAGAGAGAGAGAGAGAGAGAGAGAGAGGCGATGGCAACCAGAGCATTAAGAGAGTGAGGACGGGACAGATAGGTGCAATTTGTAAGAGCATGTGAAAAGAGGAGAAGTGGAAGGGTGCAAGAGAGAAAGGGGTAAATTGCTAGAGAGAATAAAATGAAAGAGACCGAGGGAGGCAAGGTAATTAAAGAATTGCGGAAGAGATGGTGAAATAAAGACAAATGTGGGGTTAATGGTGACAGTGTGTGAGTTGGGCACGAGGTGACAGCATGAGGCAGCCAACCAGCAGGATATGGAAGATTAATTCTAAGTGATAGAGAAAGGGTTAACAGAGTGATTGAAATGAAACAAAGACGGAGGCAGAGGGGGTGAAAGGGAAAACGGTTAATTATGAATATAATAAACGATGAAGCCTGTAGTCTTCATGGACCTTGGCTCTTAATTAAGGAAACACAGCTGCACCTGGGGCCCACCTAGAATAAGATGGATGCACACGGTACTGCATGAAACTGTGTGTGTGTTACTAATTGTTATTGTTATGAAGTCCACCTCCTCTTGAATTCATTGTGCTGATGAATTATCTTAATGAAGTGCCTGAATGGGTGGTTCGATGGGGAGAGACTACATGACCAGATGACTAAGAATTGGTCCATCATATGCCTGCGTGTTGGTCAGGCGGTGTGGACAGACACACAGGAAAATCAGATGTTATGGACAGAATGATAAAAGGGAAAAGGGGGGGGGGGAGCCATTAGATTTAGGAGTAGTAGCTCACATTCTGAGCCCACATGCGTTGCTCTTTTTTCTGTCTCTTTTTCTCCTCGTCCCTGCTTACAACAACCTTGACTATGTGTTACAAACCTGTAGGACTTTAATCACATTTTTAGGGATTAAGAAAAGAAGAGCATGTGTTTGAATTGATGTTGTGCCATTTCTGTTGCCGTATTAGACATTTTTAGATTAGATTTTTTGTTTTGTGTGCCCCAATATCACGAGGCCAAGGCAGCATGTCGATCTCTGCCGTTCCTTTCAGTCCAGGAATGGAGAATTCATTCAGATGTAAATACACAATGTACAGTGATGAAAACAAATGGGTAGAAAATTGTTCACTTATAAGTAAGAATGTTATATTAGTTGTTCATATGTAAATTAATTGTCTAAAACTTGACTTTTCTTGTTTGGTATCAACTTTAACGTATTGAGTTAATAAAAGGTTTTCAACAGAATCCAAAACTCCTCATAAAAGCTAATTTCATGTCACCCCCACTCGTCAGAAATCACAAGAGAGCTTACAGACTGTAACTTAGCGAAAAGAACTGAATGCTCTCGAAATGAGAGATCATAAGAAATAATTTCATTTCATTACGCTTTGTCGGCGTATGAGAACAGTCAAATCAGCTGAGATCATGACAGCATACAGATTTGTATGGGTGAAAAACAGATTTTAAATCCCTTACATGGAACCTCTGAAAACCTGCTAGTCTCATTCTGTAGTTCATTGTAGTTGCACTGCGGCGGCATCATTTGCTGCTTGATAAAATGACTTAAAAGTCTCAAGTTATAGCCATTTAAGTCTTTTGAAGGTATTATGCATTTTTACTGCAATGAACCTCAGGCTGTTCCAAGAAAAAGTGTTAAAATCGACCTGAGAGACGGTAGGCTAATCAGAAACTTCATCTAGAGACTTTTGTCCCTTTTTAAGTACACTTCATTTAGTGTCGAGGTGGATTTGATTCATGGTCGTGTGAGTAGGAGATATGATCTTTTAAGAAGACTAATGTAATCACTCTGTGTTGACTATGAGCTTTACTCTTCACCTCAATCATAGAGATGTTAGAAGGACCACCTCTCATGTCAACCTTTTAGAAAGAAAAGCTGTGTGTGTGTGCGTACGTGCTCTTTGTAGGTTTTGAGTGTACGTCTTCGTGAGAGATTTATCGTGTGTATGTGTGTGTTTTCATCACACACACACTCGCACACATACACACTCTCACACTCTCACACACACACACACACAAAGCTACCAGCAGTTAGCAGAAAGATTTACATACATTGACAGAGTAATGCGCTGGGTGGTGAGAGCTTTACAAAGAGTGAACCCGTCCCTGAATGTGTGAGTGATGATAACGGGCTCATTTAATTGCCTAACCCCTACATCCACACACACACACACGCACACACACACACACACACACACACACACACACACACACGCATGCGCGCACACAGATCATCGTTGCCTGAGTAGGGACTGTTCACCTTGAGGAAATGGAGGTAAGACAGTATGATGGAGGGGTGCGAGAAAGGAAGTAAAATATTAAGATCAGTCAGCACGAGAGAAATGGAGCCAATGCTAATAAGAGGTTAGAGGTAACCATTTCTTAGCTGTCATTTTTGGTAAACTGTAAACATGACTCTATGGCCCGTTGCCACAAACATTGTGGCCACCAAAAGGTCGATGTAGGTGGCCCCCTGTGGTCACCAAGTTTCATCCCTATTCTGTGAGCCTTCACCAAAGCAACATTACGTTCTTTAAGATTAATTAAGATTTCTTAGGGAGGAAATAAATGTACCATATGTTTACAAAGAACTTGAGTTTTCAATTTAAATGAATTGTTATAAAAATATATTTTCATCCCTGTTAATGTCTTTTCACTTATTGAAGTGTCACAGTTAAGGAAGGCTATATTAGGTTGCGTAAAATTCTCTGGAGTTGGTGTAAAATCTTGATTGTTTTTACATAACTTTACATTTAGGCCACCAAAAATGTACTTTGGCCACTACATTTAAGAAGTTGGTGGCCCGTGCGACCAGTGCTTAAAAACATTACCGTCTATCCCTGCCTAGTCTAATGTTTGTCACGTGCATCTTGGCAAGATAATAAAGACAGATACCTAAGACACAACTCCTTTGTTTTAAACCTGTAATACAGCGTGATTTAGTTTCTGTTTCAAAAACATTTGACCTCAGCTATGCTGCCAAGTATAAGATAGTGTTGAATATTTTCAAAAGAAAGTATGAAGACACGGAACATGTTTATTTTTGACTGATAGTACTCAGCAGATGCTTGGGAAAGGACCTGGTCATCTTACATGCTGTTGCTATGAGACCAGCTAGGAGCACAGGTTTTATACATATATTTTTATGACCATGACTGACTCTGTTGTTGGATCCATCCAGCAGCAACATCTTTCCTTGGGGGAATAATGAGAAATACAAGTAAAGGGTGTCCTGTTTGAACTGGGGCAGTTCGGTTAGCCTGTTAGCACTCAAGTTTAATATGAATGATAGCGTGTTACGCTTGTGCGTGCATACATTCATGTACACTTTATAATGGGAGCAGACACGAATGAATAGACTGAGTGAAGTTACACTATTCAACATAGGAAGCGATAGAAACCGCCCAATTGGAAAGATAATTTGGGATAAACTGTAGGTCACAGCGATGTTGCCAACAGTCTGTATTCTTATTGTGAAAGACTTACATTTGTAATTTCCCTACCTGCATAAATTATTTTTGTGCCAATGGTGGCCTTGTCATATAATAATTTTTTTGAGATATAAACTCAAATTTAAAGATGCAACAAACCTCTTTACATAATGCAACATAAGCAAATGATATGTTTTACTTGCCTGTCTGTGGTATCAAAAATGGTACTCAATATTTGAAACTTGAATTGGAAATGTCATCACACTAAATCGTAAATCACAACAGATTCTAGTTGATGTTGTATAATAAAAATTAGGAATCATTAGTTTTGTGTCCACTGTCAGAGACAATGACAATATGATGAGATTTACAATTTGCTCGATCACATTGTAGTAATCAATGACATTTGACAAAGACTAAATGCACAGTGTTTCTCAAATCAGGCTATTCATGCACACATGAACACCTGTAAAAAATACTCTTTAGGATTATATGATGATCAATTGAACTTTACAAGAGACACTCCAGAATACCCCATTTGAAGCTGCTTCAGGGTGATGGATTAAGTCATCTTTTTCAGTTTTCCAATTGTACAGAAATTGTTGAGTTGAAATGGTGAAAGTTATTCCTTCTTGGATCGAAAGAGTGGCTGGTGTTGATGGTATTTTTTCCTTGCACTGGTTTGAAGTGACGTTGTGAGACTGATTGTTCTCCTGCTGTCTGGGGGTCAGGAGACAACCTTTCAACAATTAACCCCATAATCCCCAAAGTGGTAACAGATTATAGACATGTGAGTGGCCAAAGCCGCAATCTTCTGGTATATAGAACAGGGCGGCGACCCTCCAACAAACATGTTTAAGGTTTTCAAAATTGTAAAAGTACAAGGGAATAAAGCAATTAGTCTATTTTTTACTATCTATTTAAAAAAAAAAATCAAGGATGATTTAAGAACAATCTGAAATCATTTTATCAGCCCATCCTTGCAAAGGCAAAAGTATATACAAATAGGAGGTGTGATAAAATCTTTTCACTTAATTTGTGTGTGTTGTTGTGTGTATATGCATGATGTATGTGTGTAGTGTATTCATCCAGGTTTAGGACCGTCAGCTGACAGTTGTTACTGCCTAGCATTTTGACATGTTAATCCTCAGATAATCACCATCAAAACACTATGTGTGTGTGTACGAGTGTGAAACTGTGTTTCACATGGTGTGAATGGGTGTGTGCGTAGCCTAATCAGTCACATCTGACAGACAGCAAATCCTACTTCAAAAGCCACTCAGACGTCCATTGTTATGTGGAGAGCCAATTGAATGAGATAAGATGTTGGATATAAAGGAGAGGAGGAAGGAAGGAAGGCTGGATAAATGAGCTATCAGGGGATGTGAGAGCTGTAACCTTGATGTTGGTTTGAACATTGACAACTTTTAAAGGTTCTATGCATAGAGCTTTAGCATCAGTAAACCAGTAACATCTTAGACATCACTACACACAAAGTTAATACCCCTTTCTGTTACAACATGACAATAACAATGACAATATACAAAGCAAGGTCCATAAGAAAATGTTTTCTAAGTTTGCTTGTGGAAGAGCATGCAGAAGGCCCATGACCTTGGCTCTGGTTGGAGATGTTCAACAATCACGTATGGGTGTAACATTTTAATGTCCGCATGCTTTTGGCCATGACGAGCATTTTGACCTGGTAAATAGCTTGGATCAAAACTTGAGCTGCGGGTACGTGGGCAATATTTCTTCCACCTGAATTCTGATTATAGAGTCCAACTGAACTGTTTACATGGATGTTAAATAAAGGGATCCGATAAGATGGATGTGTGTTTACATGTCTGAAGCATTTCATTACAATATAACTCTTTTGACATGTGCCTAGTCGTAGTTCTGCTTGCTGTGAAGCATCTGATCTGCTGGTAATATAACAGAAGAAGAAGTTAGTTTTGGCTTCATTCATCTTTTCAAACACTTGTTTGTACTCGATGTCTTGAGCCTTTCGTTCCTCGAGGCATTCAACAATTCTTAAATCTTAAAACTCAGAATAAATCAGACCTGTTTTGTTTTGCTACAGCCATGTTTCTGTCCCTTCCAGAATCTCGTTCACCTGTACATCTTCAGTTTCAGGAGTCCCATTCTCCCAGTTCAACTTTTATTCACATCAGGCCAATAATTTATGTTCTAAACTTACTAGTTTGGAACCAGGAGCTTCAGTATGTGGAGCTTGTTAAGAATAAGGTGTGCCAAATTTAGTTGCCTTCAGCTGTTATTTCAATACGTCAGATACATCCTTAGTTTCTGATGTTCTGTCCACCACATTTACATCAATGAGTGTAGACTGAGCCCTTCGATGCCAAGGTAATCATTATCAGACAAAGACACTTTGTATAGAATCTAACAGAACTTCTGACTTCTTTACGTTTTCCAGCTTTCATTAGCGTAAGAATGATTCCAAAACCCATTTCCTTTTACCATTTCCCTCCAGTTTTAAAAACTATAACTGATTTGATTCACAATTACACATTTGCTCCCTTCTTGTCCCAGTGGGTGGAGTCTGTGCTATTTCCTCTGGTTAATGGACTCCTCTTGTTTATGAGCGTTGTCGTTCAGACCGCTACTGGTGGATCATTGAGAGTATGGCCTGCACAGAATGTGTCCATCTGTGCCACTGTGTGTCTCCATAATGCTGTTCCATATGGCCAAGTGTGGTCTACACACAGCCTCAGGGAGGCGGCGGTAGATGGTTAACACATGCGTGCGCGTGCACACACACACACACACACACAGATATTCTTCCTCTGGCACAAACATACATACATACATACATACATACAGAATATTGTATGTATGAATACAGGGACTCAAACATTCATGCACACGTATACAAGTATGGATGCAGGCGAGTACACACACTCTCTGCATGACTGAGGAAACAGAAGTTGTCATTATATGTTGGCTGTGTGACAGACACTGGCTGTGTGAAGTTCACAAAGTCACTGAACAGTTGTACTGCTGGTGCGGATGGAGGATGCGCTACTTTTGACAGTTGAAATTGTTTCTGCTTTCTCTATCTCTCAATAATATTTCCATATGATATCTTTCAGTATGTGTTTTTATCTTGCTGTCTGTGTGTAACAGTCTGCACTGTGTGTCTGTGACTCTCTGTCTCTCCGTCTTTGTGTCTGTGTTTCTCATTCTCCACAGTATTTCTGTCCCCCCCCATTAATCTTTTTCTTCCTGTCTGTCTTGTCTGGATTTCTCATGCTCTACTGAGAGGTAAGGTGACTGGAGATCAATAGAGGGCCAGCGCACACATGCACACCAACCTACACAAACACTTTAAACTGCTGAGCAGGTGAATTTCATTCATCCATATTCTCTATACGGAGACAGCACCATCCTGATTATTGATTACCACGGCGATGGATCGTTTGCAGCGGAGAGGTCATTGTTAGAGATATATGTGTGTGTGTGTGTCTGTGTGTGTGCCTCAAGATTTTTGTCCCCGGTCTTGTGTGCAGTACATCGGTGCCTTTGTATCCCTTTGTGTAAAGTGTGCTTTCCAATCTGTACATAAATTCATTGTTGTTGATGTTTGACTCTTAAAAGATTACAAGAGAGTAGAACAAGAGAGAAAATGGAGACAAGAATAGAAAAACATGACAGAATAAAATAGTGAGATTAAGAGTATTGAGACTGAGCGAATGAGCGCGGGTGTATCAGATTCATGTGTTAATCGATAAGCTTTTTGTTGCGTTGTGGCTGTATACAATAGAGCAAAGTGCTGGAACATGATGATTTACATCAGCTTATTTGTAAGGAACCACTACAACTCAGAAGGGACAGTTGAAGAGACAGGCAAAGCAGAAGGGAAAGAAGAGGAAGAACAGGAGACGGAGAGAAAAAGTAGCAAAAGGAGGCAGGGTAAATGAGAGGCAGCAAAATCATGAAGAAAGGTGGCAAGAGAAGGGAGGGGGAAATGAGAGGAAGCAAAAGAGAGGACACAAAGTAATGCCAGAGGGGGAAACAGGACTAAGCAGGAATATTTGCTGATGAAAGACAAAAAGGCAAACTTGTACATAGCCTACTATAGAGCTGATCTGCCTCAGGGTCAATTCAAATTCTCTTTGTGATCTGCACACTTATTTTTATGGGCATCACACAGAAATATGCAAGGCTTTTAAAAAATCACTTCTCATGCTAGCTTTACACAGCGCCTGTATGCCTGCCTGAGTGACCTTATCCTGCCAGACTAGCAACCCTGCACAGACTTTATGACTTTATGGGTGCAACACAAAGAGCTGCGTCAAAATTACGTCATGAGACATAAAAATGCCAATTTTTTTTTCTTCACTTACACACAACATCAAAAGGGTAGATAGGGGAATGACGACATGCTGGTAGAAAGCGGCTCACTGGGCTTTTACAGTGTAGCACCATAGTTCAAAAACGTGTAATTAATAAAGGATTGAGTGGGCGTGAAGCCATTGCTATTCTGTACAGCTTGCCTTCCTTTGAGCTGAGAGAGAGAGAGAGAGACAGACAGGTATACAGACAGATAATAACAAAGTCATTGAAGCCCTTTGTCTGCCTCTTTCTTTGCTGCTCACAGGCAGAAAACTGTTCTTTTGTTTAGATAGGAAACACATGGGTCACACAGTAACAGACAGTAGAGGGTCTGGGGGGTCGCCGGTGGCTTCAAGATGCACTTCAGATGCAGCTTCTGTTGTGTAGAGCTAGGTGGTGCTGTCAGTCTATCCACTGCCATTGTATGAGTGTGTGTGTGTGTGTGTGTGTGTGTGTGTGTGTTACTGAGTGATCAAACCTGGTTTCTTTCTTACGAGGAACAGCTGCGTCAGTGTAAGAGCTTTGTTATTTTGAACCTGGAAGACACATTTATTATCCTGAGTTTATTGTTGTATTCAGATCATTGGAGTTCATTAATAACATTGTTTTTTTTCTTTTTAATGAAAAACCAACACCAAATGCTGAAATAACACAGTTGGGAGTACATTTGCATATTTTCCAGGGAGAAAAATAGAAAATTGTTATTTTAGTTCACCGTCTTACTGTCCCTCAATCCTCTAATGTATCACACCCAAAACCAACCGAGCCACTTGTGAACAGTCAATAAAATAATGTGTAAAAGACAACATGTCCACTTGCACATGCACGTTCCACACATGATGGGCAGGTGCCACCGAGTGTGGCCACCTCCCCCACTCAATTTCTTGTTAAGGCTATGGTGATGGAGTGCTCATTTCTAAGGATATCGCTGACTGCATAAAACGCCAACGTGCGCACACACACACACACACACACTCAGACACACTCTTGAACATCATAGATTTTTTATGGTAAGTGGTCATGAGTGGAAATCAAAGCTCAGTGGTCTACAGATAGCTTACGCATATTTAAAGATTGTTTTGTGTATGTTTAAGAGAGAGAGAGCAAGCGAGAGTGCGAGCTGTGTATGTGCTCATGCATTTGGCTGATTATAGCGTTGTATTGATCCACTCCAAACAAATCAATCGGACCCTAATCGACCCGATAATAAAGGGTATGATGTGAAAAAAGATGGTTGTGTGTGTGCACGCATTGTTGCCATGTTATGCACTTAAATCCTGAACTGCTATTAATCTACATATCTCAATTTTGTGTGCTCTTTCAATTTTAATAAAAGGAAAGGAGCCAGCTCTAAACGCGCTACTAACGTTAAAATGAATGATAGGGCTGGCGTTTTTTCCGCAGGGCCTCATTTGCTCGGTATACGGCCTAAGTTGCAACTTGAAAATATATATTTCTTTTGGAATCTTTTGAAGAATTTGTAGCTTTCAAATGTAACCACTATATTTAACAAGCATCTGAGACTTAGACCTCACAAACTGGACCAATGTGCCACGCATCATTGTATTGGTGGTGTCTGGGCCGAAATGTTGGCATGTTGGGTAAGACCTTTGATTCAGGCTCTCAGGTCACGTAGTCCAACACACACACTAACTTACCTCCCATTAGCCTCCACTTGTCCTAGGTTACCTGTGTAAACCTTACATTGACCACACAGTGACGATAAATATGGAGAGAGAGCTTCAACGGAAGCTTCAGGGGAAAGATATAGCTGGGATCCTATGTGTGCTTTTAATTAGAGTTGAAGTCAATTTTTCTATAGTTGACAACCAAATGGGTCATGGACATTTTTGTAATTTGGCAAAACATACTAAGACTCCGTAATGGCCATACGTCCCAGCCTTGCTTTGTTTGGTCTGAAATTGGTCTCAGTGGTAGCCTGTTTTTCTAAAAGTGTTTTGATATACAAACATATGTAAAATAACATATAATCCTAAGGAAAGCACACAAACACATCGTGATAAATTCAAGTGGAGTGATGCTGTGTGTATAGATGTGTTCACAAGCTGTAGTCAACCCCAAAGCTGCCATCTATACTGCTGAAGTGTCCTAAGGCTAGGCACTCAAACTCAACTGGCTACAGCATTGCCATTTGTGGTTGAACTTGACCTCTGACCTCGCTTAGCGTAGAAGAGAGATTTTTCTTTCTTAGTTGAATAAAGAATCACAACAAAATGACACTTTCATACAGCGTGTGCCATAGTCTGTCTTTGTCTTGTACTTCTTCCCAAACCCATGTGAAGACAAAATGAAGCCTTCTTCCTTGCTCAGATGCATTTTTGAGCTCAAGCATTCAGGCTCACAGATTGATAAAGGCATGTCTACATGAGGCTGTCAGAAACGCGATCAAAGTAAAATGTGTGTTTTGACAGTAAGCTGAAACTGAAAAACAGAATTTTACTAGCATCTTTATCTATGAGTCTGTCGAGGTAGTTGACAGGATAGTTGATGAGGAGGTTAAATGTTACATATGAGGGCACGACGGCGATGCACACCGATAGCAGTGCTCAGTTGCGGAAAGTAACAAGTAACTTATTGCTTAAAGGGTGAATTTGGTGTCTACTATACTTGGAAACGTCTCATGAGCTTACGATAAAGCACAAGTCTGTGAGATCAGAAAAAAAAAGCGTTGTGGTGTAAGAGGAACAGACGGTGACAGAGTTGGCAGCATGTAACTTTTCATTTTCTTGAAAATGGACACATCATTGCACTAGCGCTTGACGCGGCGACACTCTCAGACAGTCTCAAGTTTCAGGTTTGCGTTTTTCTCTTACTCTCTGACATGCCAAAGGTTTTTACAGTACAGCAAATCTGTCAGTCCCCCTCATTATTATCATTATAATTCTCTCTCAGCTTCTGTCTCTCACATTCTCGACGGCCATTTCTCTTTATCTCTCTGTGCTCTCACTCTATGCTGTCTCACCTTTCACTCTCTCTCTCACTTTCATACTCAGGCTGCAGTGTCATTTTGTTTGGCAGGTCCTTGAGTCCCCTGTCGGAGAGAACAGAGGCTCTCATCTGGCTGTCTTTCCTTTCTTTCCACCACTACTTTTTAAGAGACCCAGCAAGGCTATGTTGAAATTGTCCAGCCATTTTTCTTCCTGTCGTTCTTTTAGATGTTCTTTTTTAAGAATCTCTGCGTCTACTCTGTGTGTGTTTGTGTCAAAGCTATAAGTCTTGTTCTATTCTCTCTAACAGACAGATTTACTGAAACTGGATAAGAATGTAAGGCTTTTCTATTAAATGTGTGTATTGTTTTTATCTTCCCATCTCCACCTCTGTATCCCCCCTTTGTTTATTGTCTGCTTACTTACCATCCCTGCAGGTAGCTGCTGGACAATAGTTGTAAAAAGGTTTGCACCAAAGCAGCTTGACAGAAAAGTGAAACACTAATTCATTATCATCAAGTTAAAAAGCACCTTGGTAACATAACTAAACCAAGGTTTGATAATAAGTAAAAAGGTATTTTACATGGGTATAATAGAACCATAAGTATATAGAGGAAAACATTTGTTTTTTAAAATCCAGCAGGGTCATGCAAGAACACAAAGATTCATGCTTTAATCACCAAGCTGACCTTGAAAAAAAGATGCCATCACTGGACGTCTCTATAACAACATCTACTTTTAGTCTAAAGTGTTTGGCATCCCTTTGCATTTTGGAACTACATTTTGGAACTACATTTTCATAATGTTGGCTTTGTTTTTTGTGCCAAAGAGACAGCCAGCAAATCGCAGTACAGGGACTCACATCTGTGTGTGTTGTGCAGTGCATTAGGGTGCACTCTTTCATATGGTTTCTGCCTGTTGGTAGCATGCATGTGTATGCTCACGTCTGTATGAGCGAGAGAGTATGTTGCACACTTGTGGGTTCCAGTGTAGCAGGAAGCCTCTGGCTTTACTGGCAAAGTCCCCTTTCTTTACTCTTGGCCACTATAGACGCACACACACACACAGATCTATTCAGCTTTTACATGGAGGCCCCTAGAACACTGTCGACGTGCTCTGTGCTGTTAGGCTAAATGCATACTCAATAGATACGGATTCCACTATATAACACAGTTAAAGCTAGCAGGATTCACACACCCACAAAGGGGAGACACGGACGGAGGCAGTTATTAAACAGTAGACACACATACACAGGTCACAGGAATGCTGGGCTCCTTGGACGTCCTCTATAGCGTCCTCATGCACAAGGTAACACAGAAATTGTTTGCATGTACAATGAAGCGTCACACAATTATCTAAGCACAATGTTGTGCCTTTTTTTCTTGCTTCATTTTAAAGTAATGTAGTCAGTCTTTTAGTTCCTTTCGCTCCTGTCTATCTACAGTCTATAGCTGCAATCATACACTTGTTGATAACATAAGGTTCACGTTTTAGTAGTAAGTAGGTGTCTCTGGTTGCTTAGGGTCGCTCTGAATCTGGTGACTTCTGTTAGCATTTTCTTCCACGACTTGTATTCATGTTACCTCTAAATGTAGCTTTGCGTTGTACTGTGTAATGCAGGTGAATGGCACTGAATGAAGTGAACTGAAGCGGCTTTTCTTTTGGTGCGAGTGGAGTGGGAGTACGGAGTAGCAAATAGAAAACCTGGAGTGAATGAGTGGAGTTATATAAGAATCTTTCAACAGCGTTCCTGCTGCTCCACTCTGATCAAATACTGCGTTCCTAATGGATGACAAGAATAGAAGAAATAAAATAAATAACCAGCTACATTGTGTGTGTTTTGTATTTTCTTTTCTTTTTAGCTGATGGCGGTGTATGAGGAGCAGGAAATCCAGCAGAGGGGTGTGGCTAACACAAGCCTAGCCCCCAGCCCTGACGTCTACCAATCCGAGCTCTCTGTCTTCCAGCCAATCGCAGGAGGAGAGATTGAAGTTAATTCCTCAGCCCTCAAATCCAGTGAGTCATTTTTCACTTATTTACTCTATATGTATGTTGGTAGTGCCCCGACATGTGGCACTCTCCCACGCCCCTAAAATCAAATCAAAGGACATCTTTATGTTTGCAGATTTACATATGTTGGATGGGAGGTTTGACAATTCCAAGCTACATTTTGAGATTGGTTTGATTTATGTGTTGGATTTTGGTAGCTCTTCTTCATGGCTTCATGCTTTGCATATACTTGACTTTTAAATTATTCAATATTTAAAATTTTTTAGAATGTTATTTACAGAGGTTTACAAATTGTACAAGCAAGAAGAAATTTGCCTCACCTTCGGTGTAATATAAAGCCACAGTACTGTGCTCAGAGTTATAATAGTAGCTCTCTAGAGGAAGAGCAATGACCTTGACATCAGTTGGGCTCTGGCATGTTATCACCACATCACAAAGGTTTGTCCAAATTAGAGCAACAACAAGTTGTTCTTCATAATATAAGACTTGCTGGAGTTTGCCCACTCCATGCACCTTGGAAGTAGGTGAAATTCTGCTTGTGGGACTTTGTAATTTCAAGGTTTCGCAAACAAATGGTCTAAATGCTATTTCAAAGGACTTCTCTGACTTTACAAAGAAAGACATGTCCTTCAGGGGAACCCCTGATTTTACCTTTTAGACATAACCCGTAGGTCAGTGCATGAATGGGTCAACTGATGTTAAACAAGAAACGGGTTCAGTGGGGCAGAAATTTGATGTGAAGGTTGACTGTTTGGCCAAATCAGTGAATGAAAGCAGTGTAGTCCTAAAACCCCATTTTGGAGGGATGGATAGATGGCTACAATTATTAATCTCTAAATTGAAACATAAAAGAAAGTAATAAATAATAAGGTAAACATTTGACATTACACAATGGCTTATATTGGGTACAGTATGTTCTTAGTTTCAGAGCTGAGTCATGTGTGTTTTGCAGACAATAGGAACGATGTTAACTTTGAATTACAGTACAGGTAAAGGTCAGGATGTGATGGGCATTTTCTGCAGGACAGTGATGAAAACAAGATGAGGGCAGCTGAAATGTTGGCAGCACTGTCTCTGCGATGCAGAATGAGATGGAGAGAAAAGAGAATCAGATGAGGAGATGCAGAAGAAAGAGAAGACAGGAAGTGCATGTGCCGTGTCAGGCGGCAGAACAAACTGATGTCTGTGTCTGCTTACTGTTACTTGGAATAGACCCATCTGAGTGACCTTTCCTTCTCTCTTCCCTGGTCCCTCTTTCTCTCCCTTCCTTTAACTTTTTCTGTCTACCTTCAAGTCAGGTGCCTGTTCAATAGAGGTACTGTAGATGTGAGTGTGAAAGGGCTTAGAGCTCTCACAGTAAACTGTCCTAATTGAATTTTTCCTTAACATAACAAATGATGCGAGTAATGGATTGCGTCTACATATGGTTTGCCGAAACCTAGGCATTACTTCCAGCGGCCTCCTGCTGTCAGACAACCACAGATTCCACCTCCTTCAGTTATGAATTGCTGACTCTATTGCTGACAGTCCATACCATCCATCCAGTTGACCGCTTGACATTTAAACATAATCTGTCAAGGTTGTTTTCCAAATGTCATTAATACGTCAAATGAAGTGTGATAATGCTCATCAATCTATTGTAAGCTGCATTCTATCAGCAAATGTCATTATTTTCCACTCTTGTTGTTTTTGATAGTATTGACATTTCTCAGTCAGCTTGAAGGATCTTGCAGGATCTTGCATTTGATCTAATTTCACCTACTGGACATATTACAGCAAAAATCATGTCTGCTGCATCTGGACTACTTGTCTTACTTCTAACAGTTAAAACAGAAGAGACATTTCAGCTTCCTGAGTTGTGAAGGGGCCTTAGCTGTATGATCCAGACACTGTTAAGAGAGGAAGTTTAGTCTGTTTCAGTATGGTCGCCTGTCAGCAGAGATTAGTAGTAATGTGTGACTGTCATGGCAGATTAGAGGTAACGGAGCTCTGGAGACTATCACTGTCGGTGTGAGAAGGTCAGGCTTAGGCCTCTATCACTGTTTAATGTTTTGCTTCTGACTCTAACATCATGTATCCCTCTCACTGTCTCTACAAGTCTCTCTCTCTCTGTCTGTTGCTCATTGTTTCTGCTTCTCACTGTCTTTTTTTTTTTTTTGTCTCTCCAAATCTTCTTTTGTCTTTTTTCTACAACACTTTCCTTTGTGTAACTCCATTCTTTTCCATTTTTCCCCCTGCTTTTTTGATTTTTCTGTTTCCTCTGTCCCTCTACTGCAGTTTTGTTTTACTTGTCACTATTAACTACTATCTCACATAATGGCACTAAGTAATAGAGGTATAGTCGTGTTGATGAGCAATGTTGCTCAAAATTAGAAGTGCTGAAGTGATTTAGCTAAGATACATGGTGAGCATCAGAATGGACAGAAAAGGCTTTTCCATTGGAGTCAAAGACGACTGATTATAGTGTTTCTTTTAGTGGTACACTTACTATGACTCATGTAGCTGCCTTACTTGTTATCATGGCTAGAATCTTTAGGCTAGAATGTCATGTCAGATAGTGTACTTTATTCTGTGTATACATTAGCTGGGCTGCATGATAGTCCTAAATAGGCCTTTTTCACAGAGGAAAATAATAATGATGGCTTAATTCCATTTAGCTAATTACGAGAGGGAGCCCAGCTACCGCTCAACAAAATTCACAATGGTGGAGCGGGCTCCCCATGGACATCATCTTTGTTGTAAAGCACTTTGAGTTGCATTTCTTGTATGAAAGGTGTTATTCAAAAAAAGTGTATTATTTTATCTGGGCAGCAGAAACTACACATCTTCTGGCGCCGACTAAAAGTCTCTTCAGACTGCACCTTGTCTATAAAAATTGAAACAAAACAAAAACTTGAAACATCCATCCTTCCATTTTCCTCCGCTAATGCGAGGCCGGGTCGCGCGGCAACAGGCTAAGCGGGGTTATCCAGACGTCCCTCTTCCCAGCAACACTTTCCAGCTCCTCCTGGAGGATCCCAAGGCGTTCCCAGGCCAGCTGAGATATATAATCCCCCCAGCGTGTTCTGGGTCTACCCCAGGGCCTCTTACTAGTTGGACGTGCCTGGAGGGAGGCGTCCAGGAGGCATCATTATCAGGTGCCGGAACCACGTCAGTTGGCTCCTTTCAGCAGCTCTACTCCGAGCTCCCTCCGAGCTCCTTGCCCTCTTCCTGGGGAGGCTGAGTAGTGTGATTGCCCGTTAGTTGGAGCACACCCTCCGGTTCCCCTTTTTAAAGATAGGAACCACCACCCTGGTCTGCCACTCCACCGGCACTGTCCACGACTTCCACGCGACACTGAAGAGGCGTGTCAACCAAGACAGCCCAACAATGTCCAGAGCCTTCAGCAGAGGTGATGTTCCATGTTGGTTTTTCGGGCTGCAGCTCCTTTTCAGCCTATCCATCGGGGTTTTGTGAATCGCTCTTATTCTGACCCCTCCCCTGGGACCAATTTGCCTTGGGAGACCCTACCAGGGGCTAGTGCCCCAGACAACACAGCTCCCAGGGTCACAGCGGCACCCAAACTCCCCCACCACGGCAAGGTGGCGATTCAAGGGGGAGTTCAGCATATTTTACGTGCTTGCATGATTGAATTAATTTATTGTAATTTGCCTTAGATAAAAGCGTCGGTGAAATACATTTTGTGTATTTGCTGATATTCCAATAAAATACATACAAGACAATATGCAGTCTTATATCACGCTATCAGTACTGTATTGACATATGTATAATCTAGCTCTATATAGTAGTATTATTGCAGGGAAACAGGCTACTGGGGATTACTAAGTGATCAACAACTGGCATTTTACAACAATCTGCTATATGACATATGGACATAATAGTTACACTTTGTCTCTTGATAGCCATTGGTATCCATTTTAATGTTCTACTGGACATGGACAGCATGTACTCTGATACAATGGAATGTTCTCACCAGATCATGTCTGGTTTCATGTCTTGACAGGCCTGCTTCAGTCTAAAACTGGGAAGATGTTACAGGGAAAAATGTAATACCATAGAATTGTACATTTCTTTTTGAATCTCACTGATGATCTTTTCCTGTGTTTATTTCTGTATCTACCTCCTTCATTTGTGTCTCATTTTTAGTGTCTTCTGTCCTCTATCCATTCATCCCTCTTTCATTGCCCTTTGCTTGAAGAGATGAATTGATTGGGGGTTTGATGTAATCCATATCCCCCAGCCAGTCTTAAGAGCACCAAGGGTCCATTTTGTGTGACAATCAATATATGACCCTACAAATATCATGTGACGGCTGTTCTGAGTAGTCCACTCATTTAGAGGTTCCCTCCACCCTCACCACCACCTTTTTCATTTTATTCCTAGTGGAACTATAGAGGCTAACATGACAATGTTCTAAATGTGGATTGATGGGTGCTATGAATGGGGGTGATGGATTTGAGGAATGGTGGTGTACCACACAGAGCATAATAATACCTCCGGTAATAAATGTTATTTACTTAGCATAGTTTTCTGCAGTGTGGACCTTTCTCCCTATTTCACTATTTCTTCAAGCAGCAGTGCAGGCAATAGTGCGGTGTGCTTCATCCATCAGCTTCTGTTAAATGATGATTTTATGCAGTGGGCTGGTGAGATGTGAAGAGGGAGGCACTATGTTACCTACATGCACACCGAGATCTGCAAATTAGCCACTTATTGGCCATTTGGACACATGAACACAAGCGCATACACTGAAGGGATGTCAAAGGAAGGGATCATACATTAATGTCTCACACACTCAGGCTTTCAGACCTTCTCCTTACAGACTAAATGAACACACTCACCAAAAACATAATTTAGGAAATAGGTTTCTGATGACACTGCTCTATGTAATATGTAATCAACACATATGGACATAGACACATAAATGTCTCAGGCTGTGCTGGCTGATGACTTTGGATGATTAAAAGAAGCAACAATGAAACCCTTAGGTTTCATTCACATGGTGAATATTTTAGGTTCACGCTTTCTCTCTCGTTGTTTATATCTTTCTTTGATTTTATCCTCTGCAAGATGACCACCAGTCATAACACTGTATCACTCTTTATTTCTTTGTTTTAAACAAGTTAAAAATGTTGTCCGCATAGTGTGAAAAGCTTGTCTATTTAAAAGCCGCAGCAACCCCAATAAATGCATGCTTATATTATATACATTTGTGCATAGTTATGTAGTTTCCATGTCTTATGATAAGCTTTGTGTTCTCACAAAAACAGCTTTATTAGTTTATCAGACTGAATGTCTAGATGTTCGTGTTGTTTGATGTCACAGGCGTATTGCGATGACAGAGTGGAAATTAATTTTGTCAACCTAACAAAATAAAAATATTCATCCCTCCTCTCTCTTTCTTCCTCATCGTGCTTTGACACTCCTAAATAAACACACACAAACTCCTTTCTGAAGTGTGGCATGACTAGCTTAGGGTCTGTATCTTGTCATCTGAAAGATTATTATTAGACATGAATTTTTGCTGAACTGTGACTCCATCAAAATAGCATTAGCGGTTTGAAGGCAGTCGTGTGTGTGTCTACATGCATATTGTGCATGCATCAGAGAGACTGGTTGTAGATTCTGAAGCAGTGCAGCTGCAGACCGTCTCTACTTTCACCATTTGTGCATTGTTCTTTGTCTGTTCTCTTCGTCATATGTCTTGTTCCATTAACAGTGTGATAGGATGTAGTCACACGGCGTCATATTGGACTGACGGACAGTCCGGTTCATCTGGTTTTTAACAGAGGCACCTGGAGGCGAATAGAGCACAGCTTGAAAAAATACAGCAGATTGAATGTGGATTAAAACAAAAAAGAGGGGGAAATATGAAATAATATTTTAGAATTGGGGGTTAATAATATTGTTTAAGGTCAGACATTTAAGTTATTTATCTGCAACTAAAACTGCTGTTCAGTTGGTGTTTGGTGGTCATCAAATTCCCTCTGGAGATACCCCCGTATAAACAAAGAAATTAAAAAAGAAATTAAAAGTGGTTGATTGCTTGCTGTAGAACATCTACTTTAAACACTTTCAACAGTTATCCAATGTACACAGGATACTGTACTTTACAAACACACACATCGTCTTGTGCTTAAGGCAATTGTTTTCAACTTGTCCTAGCTGCAAAACTATGTTTGTAAGGCTGAAATGAAAGGCTCATACGCAGTGGGATAGACAAGTAGTGGTAGTATGGCATGGTGACTAACTTCAGTTATGCATCATGTTGTAGATGTGGATTTGTGTCATTGCTAGAGAAGAAGAGCACACATTATCACCATGCCATTGATCCTTAGGTATCCACCCAAATCTCTGGGAGTAGGCCTCAATAGAAAAAAATAAGCAACGCTCAGACATGTGTGTCCTCGTGTTTTCTACAGACACCCCCCTGTTGGTGAGAAGCAGTAGTGACTCAGCCCTCAGCCCCCAGCCCACGGAGGACGTTCCCTCCCTCAACGAGGACACCGCTGTGATGGTAAGACATTAGATAAAAAGACACACTGTAGCGTACAGCTTAAAACACACAGTATACATATTGTACACACTAAACATATACGCATAATGCATAGAAAAGTTCTCCCCATGTGACTGAGGACACATTGGCGTTGGTGAAAGCCTGATGGACACACACAAACACTCATAACCAATTGATGATTATCAATGTATATAATAATCAGTAATGAATCAGTTCTAAAAGTCTAAATTCCAGAAAATAGACCATAAAAGCTGCAGTTTTTGTGTTTCCCCACAATAAGACAATGCTTGATGGAATGAACACCAAAGTGAAGCTCAACCCATAAGAAAGGTCAGGGGGTCACCAAAAATATTCGGATTTGCTTTCTGGGTTTATGAATATGTACAGCCAGTTTGATAGAAATCTCTATTATTTCCCAAGATGTTTTCTCATCTATCAAATGTTAATGCAGTTTTATTTTGTTTTTTTTACTGGATTAAGTATGGTTGAGTATATTGCATTTTCATTAACATGTCTGATAATACACACACATCTGATAATGCTTTTGAAGAACTTTGAAAGGCAAACTGATTTGTGTCATGACATTTTTTTCATCAAGTCTTTCGTTCCGTTCATCAGCTTTTCTATGATATTGATAATAATAATATATTGACCCTAAGGTCATTTAATGGTCAATCATGATACACATATACACACGTGCAGAGAACAATGCCCCCTTAGTATGACGGATCCTTATGTACACTATGAGCTTTATTGTAATCTAATAGCCAGATCGCCATGAAAACCTAAGGGGTTAAACACTTTGATTTGAATGACCCCATGGCCTTTCCTCTCGAAGGATTCCCAGGAATCAACTGCTGGTAATGCTCAGCGCATAGTAAATTGTTGATATAGTCTTTTATACTTTTGTTGCCTATATGTTTTGTTGCCTACTGCCATTCAGAATGATCAAATTTCAAATTTCTTCCTAAGAATCCATAAAGGTCATTGTTTCTTCTGTTAGAGACATAAATTATAGTCCAATCGTACCAAAGTTTTTACTGGACCAAAATAATTTAAGAAATGTCTGATATCCTAATTTGTGTCGGGCCTTGTTCTGTATCTGGGAAAGCCTCACATATATATCGTATATATGCCTATTGTACCGATTTGTCATTGGAGAGGATATTTCATTGAGATAAGCATTCAGAGTAATTCCATAGATATCAAATGAACAGTGATTGAATTTGCTTATTGAACAACACATAAGTGTGGCATTGGGTTACTGCTATTTTTTTATTAGGTATATTTCATACCTACAAAATATAAAAACCTAAATAAATCAATTTTATCACAACCAACCTGGGTAAAATCTAATCCGGTATCAGTACAGGTACTGACAAAACATGCAAGAAGTAACTCTGTTATATCTTTTTTGCCAGAAGTGGAATTCTGACATATGCCAACAGTGGGGGGAATAGCATGTGTTAAGGTTGGGGGTGAGTGGGGCCTGTGGCGTCTTCATGTTCTTTCTAATCCAGACATGCTTTGTCACATCAAACTCCACTAACAAAGACGGATGACTCCCTCTGTTTTTTTTCTCTTTTCATCTTTTCTCTTCCTTTCACCAAATGGCAGAGGGCAAACACTTACTCCTTTTCTCCTTTTTTCTCATCTGCCCCCCCTCCTCTTCTCCTTCCTTGCCTCTGCCGATCACACTATTTCATCTGCATTTTCTTTTTTTCCCCCTATGTTCAACATCTTGGTCCAAATGGTGTCAAACTGGTTAATTTGGATCCATGAATAACATAGAGCCAAAACTTAATTAGCTACCATTTGACAGCAAAACCCACCTTTCTTTTATTAATCTTATCTTGTGTTTTTTATGCTACAAATTTTGCAAGGCTTCCTAATTTCCGTCCCCTACTTTATTTTTCCTCTGTCCCTATCAAAATAATTTACTCTCCAAACTGTCCCCTTCATTCTCTCCAGCTTCCACGTCCGCTTTGCAACTGTGACCTTAGAGGCTGATGTTTAAGCCATTGATCCGTGTTGGATCAACGCGTCTTTCTCCTCTGAAGCTAATGTCTTTTTTTCTGCATATCCTCTTTTACCGTGGAACCAGTGACTTCACTACATATCTACTCGTCCTCTACTATCCCGCTATCCATCTATTCATTTTTTGTCTTCTACCTTGTGTAAACTCCAAAAGGTAGAGTGTATGCATTGCTTTACACTGTCAATATAAACAGTGGCTGCATTAAACCAGTATTTTAAGTTTAAGAAAACATAAAAGATGTACATTGGTGAGCTCAAACTGAACTGAGAATGGCCTGCTCCATCTCTTTTTAATCCAAATTTACTCTCTAATCTCCTGTTAACATTTTGTGATATCGTCACTGCTTATTCTGAGTTTCCACTGCGATATGAGGTAATTATATAATTATCATTCCCAAATGTTTTACTGTCCGCTCCCTATTTCTTTTTCTGTTCTCCTCTTCCAGGCCTTTATCCTTCCTTCCCCACCAATTATTTCATCCGCTTCTTGGAGGTGATGCTTCTTATTCGTATTCTACACAAATACACACCTCTTCACCGATCTAGTCACACTGCAGAGTCAGGCACAGAATACGTGTATTGACTTAGAGAGCGTGGTAATAAAAAGTATCATAATACAACGTGCCAGTTGCATAGAGATGTAGTTTTGATTTGTCTTGTTATGATAGTGTTACAGTTTTATATTCCCAAAAGATGCTTGGACACGGCAAATCCCTCAAGTTCACTGGTTAAAGGAACTCCACGCCTGATTGGACTCTGGAGTGGTGAGCCCTCTTCCCTTGAGATTCCTCGCTGGACAAACATCCTTTCTTACCCACGCTGTATTCCCCGTAGAAAAACCTGTTTGCAAGGTTCAGTTCTGTTGGGGATTGTGATTGGTGCTCAGAGGTGGCCAGTCTAACTTCTTAACGCTGCTGAGGCTGGTACGGTAGCAGCAGCAGTGGTAGTAGATAATGTTGTTTTTGAGAAATCGTAGGGAAGAAACAAACAGCAGTACTGACGTAGCATATTTGTGACTATGCATTAGGTATATTTGCCACAAATTTTAAGAAGACAATACTGGGTGTTTTCTGTTTTTCATTCACCCAACCATTCTGACTCCATGCAGCTTAAAGCTTATGATGATCGACCAGAAAAAGACAGTTTAGCAGTAATAAATGTAAACTGCCAACACTGACCTATTTACTTTACCTGATGAATGTAAGCCGAAGCTTAGGAATGTTGGAATCATGTTGTTCTGAGCCCACCTTCCGTTCCTTATGTAATAGCTCTGTTTTCACTGCATGCTGTCACTCCTGTGGCTGTCTATATGAAATATGCCTGGGTGTCAGTTACACAGTAGCCTCCAGGCTACGTGCGTCTGGGTGTTTATCTGTTGGTGCACCTGCATGATAGCGTTGGTATATGTGACTGAAACCACACCAGCTGTGGACTCTGGAGTGGACTTTTTCTTTATTGCAGTTCATGCTAGGTCCTCCGGTTTCCCTACTGTCTCATTTTACACACAACACTACAGCTTTGTAGAAGAATATATGCATTATTAGAGGTAGTTTAAACTTGAGTAAAAACTACTATCACAAGGTTTTGTGCTGGTTAATAATCTACACAGTGTTCAGTTAAATGGCTTTGATCGTTGACTGAAACTCAAACCGTTATGCTTTGTAATGGAATGGGTCAACTGTATTTCCAACATAGCAGAGCTTTCATGTAGTGTTCAGTATTGGTGACCGTTGATACGTACATTTTCTAACATTTGAGGGATCAGAGGAGTTTAAAAATGAGGGAAGCTATCATATTATCTAATGATTGAGGTTCTATAACCCTGCTCCCCCGGGACTATCAGATGCTCCCCAAAAGAGAGGAGACATGGTTAAAGTCAGTCGTGAGATTCGATGGATCAAAAACCTTTCTTGTTAACATGTTGTGTAGTTACCATAGTCGCCAAGAAAGCCAAATGGTTGTTGGCAGTCTAGCTAGCTGATGAGGAAAGCAGAAACCACCCTGGCTGTGTTATAAAGCTGCAGAGAGATCTGTAAGTCGAGGCATACACAATTCAAACACAACCTTCTTTACCCCTACCGTCTCAATGGCCAGTTCAGGCCAAAGGAGCTGTTTTAGAACATTGTAGGAAAAAGTTGCAGTGGTGTAAACGGGCCTGTCTCAGCTTGAATCACGCCGACTGATGGCATGGTCTGCATCGCAGCTTGTCAAAGGCTGGGTTTTGAACATCACCTGTTCCAACAGCCAATCAGCTCGTAGCGAAGTCAGTCGATCATCTCAAGCCTCTTGATTTTTTTTATGTTTTCACTGTTTCACCAAAGCTAGGAATGCAACTGTAGCAAGTAACTCGCTACCACTATCCTCATTCATATTATAAAACGTTACAATAAATATCCAGCTGCAAAAAAAGTTAGAATGGAAGTACAGAAAGTTGTTGGTTTCAGAAGGTTGCAGACAGCTGCATCCCAAATCTTTGGTCTGAACTGGGCTCAACAAGCCCTTATGGATTGGTGTATTCTGATGTTTGAAAGGCACAAACATCATTTTCTGTTATCTCAATTTGCTACTGAACAACATTTATCAATTGCATAGACATCAAGGCTGACAACAGACAGATCCTTCCTTCTCAGACCTCCGCTTGGGAATAATTTTGACTTGGACCAGAATAAATGTAGGCTTACCATCCAAACAAGAAATCTGTCTAGCCATAGGAGAAAGACATGTTTAAACACCAAGCACTGGTTTTAGTTTAAGCATTTGGTTACAAAGCCATCTACTTTAGCCTGTCTTAATATTACATGTCCAGTAAGACATCGGTTGATTAATGGATGTGTCTTATTCGGGAGAAGTAAAGTCCAGTCATTACAACATGTGTCAAAAATAGCCCTCTGCTGTTTTTCCCTCACATGTTTCTGTTTGCTTGAGGCTCACATCTTTCCTCTGTCTATGTTTTTCTGTCTCACACCTGCTGTGCTGCAGTAACACATGAGTGTTGAAGTGGCAAATGACTCTGTGACAACTGTAAATACAGGGATTTTCTTTCTGTAATTCTCTCGCCTCTTCCTCATACATCATTTTCTCAATCACTGTCACAGTTTTTGTTGTCCTTCACTTTCCTTCGCTCTTTCACTCACTCACTCACTCACTCACTCACTCACTCACTCACACGCGCACGCGCACTCACACACACACACACACACACACACACACACACACACACACACTCTTAGTCACTTTCTCATAGGTCTGTCTCCTCTCAACCAGCCAGGTTCAGATAGAGGTAATGGCTCTGGGTAATTGTTCAAATTGTCACTTGGCCTTTTGGTGAGAGCGATGAGGGGAAGAAAGTACTCTTCTTGCAGTAGTTCTCTGTCTTTTCTTCTACTCTCTGTCCCCTCTCTTTATTTAATTTCAATCCAGAAAGATTTACTGGTGCAGCTCTTCCGTTCTAAATGCCAGGCACAAATAAGTACAGTAAGCCACAAAACATCTCTCTCTCTCACTCTCTCACTCACTCACTCACTCACTCACTCACTCACTCACTCACTCACTCACTCACACAGAGGGTTGCAGGTCAATTACAATGTGTTAATCAGGCTGGGAGTATTTGTTCTTGCCTAGAATACTACTGGGGCTAATAAGGCAGTACAGCACTTATTTATCATGTTACACCTGAGTGTGTGTGTGTGTGCGTGCGTGTGTGTGTGTGTGTGTGCATTTGCGTGTTCGTCTGAATGTGTGTGTGTCACAGCTTTTGTGCTGCCAGCCTGCATGTACATATGTTAGTCCATGAAGCAATTTTGTATGCATGTACATGTGCATATATTCAGGGTTTTTATGTGAACGTTTCTGCTCTTTTGCACTGTTCCTTTTCCTCTTTGTGCCTTCCTCCAATGCGTATGTGTACAAATAGAGAACTGAACTCATTATTCATTAAGTATGCCAAACGAATCTGTCAGGTACTAAACAATGCAGAAACTTACTGTTTTCACCAGGCACACTAATGATGCTTGAAAAAAATAGTGTTATGCTAGCTATATTTTATATTTTATGCTATAATATTTTTTGCTTACTTCCCTGTTCAGACCTCTGGTCCACTGACATGGTATTTATCAAAATACATATTTACTTCAATTCATCAGCCACATCCCCGAAGAAATATTTTAAGATAGATTACCTTAGGTTTATCACTTTCATACAGACACACGCACACACCATACACATATGCACAAACTTTCCAGCATTCTTTATTATTCATTTATCATGCTCACTCTGGGAAAATTTTCAGAGAACACTTAGCTTGATTGGTTATTCAGTAATTAGTAATATCAGTAAAAGTTCACTGTTTTTATCTGCTTTTAGCAATTATTAGATTGGACGGAGAAGACTAAATACTTGCGGCCCATTTATTATAAGCAGAGTTATTCAAGGTAGGATTATCCATCATTGAGTTAAAATGGAAATTCTGCTTCTCTACTCTCCAGTAGTTGGAGGGCCACTAATGCTCACAAGTACCGATTGAGCTGTCCAAGGTCTGCAGACTAATGTATTAATTTATTCCATTGCAGTTGTCGTCAATATATCTAATAAATCTTTGTCATTTAATGAGGATATTTTAGATTTTTTTCCTCAAATAAAGCACGATACATAGCGAATGTATAAAAATGAAAAAAGTCTTTCTTCTTGGGGCTGTTTGTGGTACTTTACATTTTGATGCAGTGTAATTATTAATTACTGAAAACCAACCTTGAAACATATTCATATTGGGGGTTTTCGATTTTTTGTTTTTACAATGACTTTTGCAGCTTTAGTAATGGTTTGATAATAAGCAATATATTGGCCCTTGCCAATGTTGAAAGAAATGCTAGTACAATATTATTTGATTAAGCTAATTCATGAAAATAACGTGTAATTGGTAGAAATGTTCATGCTATGAAAAATGTAACTTTTAAGGCTTTTTCAAGCAAAAACAGTAACAAAAAGCCTCTACTATTGAACAAATGTATATTTTGCTATATTGCTGTGATATTGTAAGGTTAATATGAATAATGACACTCATTTATTTGTTCAGATTCATTTACTTGTTCTAAATTACCCTTTGATAAGTAACATGCGTTGCTGGCCTTTGTAATTAATATGTTGCGCTTCCAAAGAGAGAGAGACAAAGAGAGAGACCTTTTCTACTTGCAGTTATTAAATGAGACATACAATTAAGCACCAATGACTTTCCAATTAATGTGTGAGTGGCTGTTGTTATGACAAAGAGGTTAGGATAATTAATGTTACCTGTCATCCTGGTAGTAATTAAGCTCACATGACGGCATTTGCAGCTAGGCCAGACTAATTGATCACCCAACCCCAAACATATGGTTACAGTATCTGCAGTCTGTCATTCACTGAGGAGTCTCATCTCACCTTCATTCAACTCTTCTCATCAGTTATGGTAGTTATTTTTCACCCTTTCTTCAGCTGTTCCTTGACGCAGCCTGAATCTCTTCAGGTTTCTGATGTCTTTCTCATATTTTCTCTCTTCATTACTCATGGTCTTCTTGTCCTTCTCTCTTTCCTTCCCTCTCCCCTTCACTGACAGGTGGTGTAGGTCATATGGCAATGGGGTGAGAGGTCAAAGGTGAGGGGTCATGTTAAGAGTCCATTAGTGCCTACTGCTAACATTGAGCCTTATTGACCTGCGTGTGTTTTTCTGCATATGCTCACACCAACATGTGCACTCACAGTGGACGGCTGAGCTCAGATGTTTACATGCACATATGAACTTGCAGACACAGGGTTCTACAATGATAAGACCGGGCTAATTTATCTATATAGCATTCTGATTTATTGACATTCTAATATTTTTAAATTGCTGAGTTTTAAACGAATATGTGCTAACAAAATTCTAGAATTGCAAGTTATGTAGACTCAAATGAATACGTGTGTGTACACTATTGATGCATTCCTAATGCAATGCAACACCTAAACTCAATCATAACGTTCAATTTGTTTGTGGTCTTGGTGTTTTGCATTGCATTACATTATACGGTAGACCTTACAATATAATGCAATTCACTATATCAAGCCCACCAAGAGCAACAGTATACTCAGTAGTATGTTGTTCATTTACCTCCATGCCTAGATAAGGATGGTACATAAAAAAAATCAAAAAAACGGTTACAATATTGTTATTCACTTAATATTTTTGTTTTAAGCTGACTTCATTGAACTCTGTTTTTACAAGCCCAAGACTGCATGCCACCAGCCCGACAGAGTGGCCATGGCTAATCTGACACGGCTGTACCTTTAGCAGGACAGAGGGGGCCAAACGGCGTAAGACAGCAGCAAATCCAGAGTTGGAAAGATGACGGTAGAGGAGAACATTGAAGGATATCATGGATACGAGAGAAAATGTATGATGACATATTATGTGTGCTATGCGCTGGTATTTTCAGTGGAACTGTAGTTTTTTTGTATGCTAGCAAAGTCATTGTTGTTTACCTTTGGAAAAGTCACGAAAGGTCCAAATTCTAATTGCATGGGTTGTTGTAAATTCCTACGTAACTTGGAATATGGAGAGTTAACCCCAGGAACACATTTTATGTTTTCTAAAAGATAAATGCCACCCCCTCAATGAGTTTGCTTTTAAAAACAGAAGCTAGCAGCTGGCTTAGAGGTGACATCAGGGCTTTAGGTCTCTATAGGCCAACTGAATCAATACTGCTCCTTCACAGTGTCTAAAAAAACTGAAAAACGTGATAAGCTAAATGTCTGAAAATGTTGTAAGCTTCACAAATCTGGTATTTGTTGCAGGGTTGTTGCATCCTATGGTATTAAACTGTACAGATATTCATGATCCAGTACACACACACACACAGCACACCAAAGCTCTGTGTCACACCTCTCTGTCTCTGTCTCGGTTGCCATTCCCATCGACAGTGTTATTTATTACTGCCTGACAACACTGTCTTCTTGCCTTCGTGTATTAATTGCTATCTGTTCACCATCCATCCATCAATTTATCAGCTCCTTCACTCATGACTTCACTCATCAATTCATGCATTCCCTTTATGTCTTTCAAATTGCAGAGACATACTTGTTGAGCGCAGGGTTTCATACAGGGTCTAGTTCAGTAAGAACAAAGATCCGAAAAGGGCGTTCCTTGGCTTCCAATCTTTTGTTTATTACCGCTGATTATTAGTTCATCCATCCACATGTCTGTCAGTATCCAGTATCGCTCTTCTTTTTTTTTTTTTTGTCCATCAATTAAGTCTTTCACTTCCGGACAGATTGGATGTGCTATCGGAGCTTGTTGTTGGGCTCTTCTCATTGTCTTTTCACCAAATGCCACTCACAGGATGGTGTTCTGTGTGTTTTCTCTGCAGGCAGCCTGTCCCGCTGTGGGGAGGCCAGCAGGGGTGGAACGACCCCAAAGCAAGCACACCTTCAGTGGCAGGTTAGTTTGTGTGTTATTCTAGTCCAGTTTGATGTGGATACATTCAATTCATCTGTGTCTTAACAAACTCCAATTGTGGGATTTGATTAAATGGTCTCAATAAGAGTCTCTATTTGTCTGTCTTTAGGACTCTGTGTGTTGTGCAGTTGTGAGGCTAGCTCTTGCATGTGTTTGTGCTTTCCCTTCATTAAAGCTGTATGCTAATCCAGATCAAGGCCCTTGCAGATATAGTTAGTGCAAAGAAGCTCTATCATTAGCCCACTACAAAGGACTGCCAAAACAGGGTCAGTGTCATACACACACACACACACACACACACACACACACACACACACACACACGGACATGTGTACACTGCCATACACACACGGCCTCAAAAATAAACAAACATACTTGCATCTGTTTTTTTTTATGAGCGGACACAACTGAACCCATAATAAACATGCAAACACTAATGATTTCTGCTTAATTAAGTGTTATGGGTGCAGAATGTCCTTTTAACTGTGTGTGTGTGTGTGTGTGTGTGTGTGTGTGCTTCTTTTGACAGCGGGTGCATTCTAACACAGAATGAGGGCAGACAGTTACTGTACAAACCTGTAGGACAATATACAGTACAAGGCTCCTATGAAATCTGTTTATGGATAATCAGAGTAAGGCATTGTTCAGGTTATGATGTTTCCATCTGCTGCTTCTAGTACTAAACCATTAATATTCCTTCTTCCATTTTAACATAATGCTCGCATAGGTTAAGGCCCCCACTTTCACATTATTGTTCAGCATACAAATTTTTCTCCAGTACTTAGCCTCAAATCTCATGACACGTAACATGATACACCCTCGCATTAAATACTTGGCCTTTGCTGTGTAATGTTTTTCTTTAGCTTAATATTAAACCCTGCAATAAATCAGAGGCCTTCAGAGAGCACTGGGGATTTGTTTCTTTATTGATTTTTAAAGAATCAGATTTTTGTGTCGTCTTATTAACAGGATGTGATGTTTAACTATGTCACAGAACAGTCATGATAGTTATGATGACACCCCAAATGCATTATGTCCAACCACCCCGATGTTTTCATTAATGGCTGTGGCACAAGTAAAAATAACTCAATTTAATTCAAATTATTCTCGTTTATGTGATGTTACACAAAGGTCTCTCAGACCGAATAAAAACAGTGTTGTTCTCTAATAAATATACACAATCAAAGTGCCCACACAACCTGGCCTTGGTTCGGTTGACTCGACTAATACAAAATATAGCTCGACTAATACGAAACCAAGGCAGTGAATGGGTCAGTTGTAAAAGTGGCTTTTACATCATTGATCAATGTGCTGCTCTGTCTGACAACATTGAACTCTGTTAATGGATACTGTACTACTCTGTGGTTTGGAAATCAACAAGTTAGTATGGGTGTGAATTTAATCCACAATTAATCCATAAATACTACCGCAAAATAATATGTAGTTAACCTGTAAAGTGGACGTGTAGGGAGAAAAAGTCATGAGAGAGCTCAGTGAAGAGAATGATGTCTGACCTCAGCCGTAGCTGTTTCAGCCTCTCTCCATAGCAACCAGCTGTAACCACAGAGCACAGGCAGAGATTAGATCACACTCTCATATACACCCATATTCATTGTGCACTACACACAGACGCTCCATGCAAGGCCTGGGCAATAACGGACTTTTCATCGCCTTTCTATTGAGTCATGTAATGATCAAATTATGACATTGAGTTGCTGTGACACACCATCCTGTCACCCGAATTGATGATGAAAAGCACGTTTTGATTAAAATAACTAAATGTGAACATGTGAATGAAATTGAATCAGAGGATAAGGTTTGACAGTTTTAGTTTTATTGCGCCTTATATGTGCTGTACAGTTCATTGCCGTGAATAGAAAGGTAATTATTTAAGACACACAGCCCGCACACATTTCTTTGATTTTCTCAAGAATGTTTTTTGTTGCACATATCCCCCTCATGTGCACACGCGCTCGCACGCAAACCATCTCAGCTGTGAGTAATGTAAAAGTGATGTAATGGTTTTTTGTGGTCGGTGGGGAAACGATCCTTGAAATTACAAAAAAGTCCAAAATGAGTGGAGAAATGCGTCCATAAATATTGGAACAGAAAAGCATACATTAAATGTGGCTGTATGTGCGCTCCTGCCGCTGTGGTCCTCACTAGATGAGTGTGCATGCGCCTTTGGGTGTGAAGCTACACCTATAAATACAGTAATGGCTCATCATAATTTTAACCACACAGCACGGTCATAGGAAAACGCATTACCTTTGAATCAAAATGTGCTTTTTATACGGGGAAACAGATTTACTGCAAACTGGTTTATTGAAATAGCATTGCCAGCTTGTTATATTTCTTTGTGAAATAAGGCACTGCATTGGAGGTGTTTCAGAAGCTGGGAGGTGAAAACTTAAATAGGTTTCAATGGACACGCAAGACAAACTAAATGTTTAAGTTAGGTTAACAGAGTTTATTATTATGTTATTTTGGGACCTAAAACTGCTTTTTATATCTGTCGCGAGGATCCCTGTTGTGACGGTTGTGAGACACTCTCCCTCCCTTTTGTTCCTTCCGTTGGTTTTGGCCTTTATTCCTCTTGATCTGTCTTTTAAGTTTCTATATCCACATTTACAGTAATATACATAATGCAGCAATATAATGCACCCAACACAGACCTCCAGCTACAGCCTCTTTGGAATTTCTCTTTTACTTTTCTCTCTTCATTCATTACACTTTACACAGTGTACATTTTCCAGATACCCTTTATAGTCTTACTTTTTACAGTTTTTGTATTTAATGTAGTATACCATACCTACACTTTTTTATTTATGTTATTAAGTGTGTGCTCATTAATTCATCAAAGAACTACAATTTAGAGTGTTTTTTTAATTTCATGTGTTGTATATTTGCGTATATAATCCTTCAGAAGTAGTGTACATAGTTACAGGTTTGCATTCCCTTTACGGCCAACATCTCTGGTGCTCTGCACTTTGAAGACCAGCCTAAAGAGAAAAGGAGAGGGAGAAAGGGAAGTGATAAATAAGAAGAGGGTGGAAGAGAGTGCTTTGGTAATGCACATCCTCCTTTTTTGTTATTTCTCTTCTGTGTTTCTGTCTTTCATAGCGAGGATCAGTGAAGTGGCAGGTGGATAAAGAGAACACCTGCTCTCTTCATCTCTCTCTGCTTCTAGCCTGCTCTGTGCATTTGGCTCTCTTTCTCTCTCTTGTTCTCTCATCGCGCTCCCTCTCTCTTTTCTCAAGTCGCACCCATTTTATCCCTCTCTCACCCCCCACTTCAATTTTTGTTTGCAGTGATGCATCCTATCAAACATCTCACAAAAAATAAAAAAGGAAACGCAAATGGATCTCAAGTGCTTGTCTGTGTGTGTGTGTGTGTGTGTGTGTGTGTTAGAGATCAGAGGCACAGCAGCAGGAAGGGATCGAGGGAGGGGTGGATGTTATTTTCCCTCTCATATTAATGCTATTCATTAGCCTTGTCTAATTAATTCAGTGCCTCCTCCCTTCATTTCTCTATATCTTGCTTCCAGACCTCCCTCGCTTCCTACCTTCTTTTCCCTTTTTCTCCCTCTCTATTTTCTTCTTTTATCCCACTGTTCCGATTTACGCCATTTAATTGTGAGCTCTAGTGGTATGAATCTAGAGACAGCAATGCTGTTCACCACTTTGGTTGTTCACCACTATTGGATGGACTGACATGAAGTTTTGTACTGAGACTTTTGGTCCTAAGAGGATGAATCCCACTGGTGATCCTCTGATCCTCTGCCACCAGGTCGACATTTTCAATTACCCAGTGAAATATCTCAGCATCTACTTGATGGAGTGGCACTCCTTTTGCTACGGACATTCGTGGTTATCAGAGAATGTATCCTAATGACATTTATGTTCTCCTGATGTTTCCTCTTTTACCATCATCAGGTCCAAATTTAACATTTTTAAATACTTTGTTAGTTAGTTTGTGACCAAAACTAACCTCATTAGTAGCAATTGGCAAATTCTATCATTCTACCACACTGAATTAAGATGCTGAGCATAATAAATATTCGCTGCTTAACTAAGCATGTTAGCATTGTCATTGTGAGCATTCGCATTTAGTTTAAAGCACCACAGTGCTTAAGGACATCCTCAGACCAGTGTCCCAAATCCATACTACAGTACATGCTAACTATATACAGTATGTGCAATACTAATCTTAAAACCATTCTCAGCAGGAAATTATGGAATACTTTTTCGTTTGTCAAACTCTCAATTGATCTTGACATAAACAAAGCTAAATGTAACAATTTTATGTCTTCACTGAAGTTTTCCCTTTTCCACAGAGAATACATTACTCACTCAAAGCACGTTAAGAATTAGTATGCAGTATAGGGACAACATTTTAGTCTGTTTTTTCCCTTAACTCCATCTGTTTACCTATCCACTGACTCTATTTTTTCTCCTTTTCTCTCTACTTTATAATAATCCACTTTTTATATATTTATCTTTCTCTTGTCACCCCATTCTTGCGTTACTACATTCCCACCCCTTTTCTCTCCCTCCCCTCCTTCCTCCCCATATCACTCCTTACTTTTCACTTTTCCTCTTCCATATTTCCTCCCTCTCTTTTTGCCTTCCTCTCTTACAGTCTGTTGTTTCCTATTGTCTGGATTAACTCAAATTTGCTGAGTGTCGAAGAGGTAGCATGGGGTGTGTGTGGGAAAGACAGAGAGAGCTTGTTTTTTGCACTTTGCACGTCTCCCCTGTTACCACCCACCATCATCAACCACCCTCTCTCTAGAGTTTATCAGCATCTGTATTGCTATCAGTTCATGGGGGTTTAGGGATGGATGGTCTAGTGAGAGAGGGGGGAGACAAAACGAGCAGACAGAGTTAGAGACAGAGATTGGAGGGTAGAAGAGTTCAGACAAACTCACTTAGAAAAAAAATCTGCACGCAGGGAGAAGGTCAGGGGAGGATTAATGGCTGTGCTCTGATAGATAAACTAATCAAACAAACAAAGACTTCAACACGCACGCACATTAAAACACAGACAGAATGTAAAGCAGACACACACTTGAATAATCCAAACTAGACAAAGACATTGAGAGATTGAAAGAAAGGAACACACTTTGAATAGTGTCGGCATTCCCTTTTTCTAAGGGCTGGGTTCACAGACGTGGACTTGGGGCTCGAATTAAAAAAGTGATCTAGGACAATGCTTTTCAAACGTTTCCTCAGGAGACACACACTTTCACTGTTTTAATCCTGGTGTCTATGTGTTTGTGTGTGAGACCTTGCCTGCAATTCTGTTATCGTGATCCTTACTCTTTTTCTGTGTTAGGGTCCCTTTCTCACTTCCTCCATTTGCTTCCACATCATGTTTTATGTTGCGTGCCTATGTGTATAAGGAAGGATTGAGCAAATGTTTTTGCATTTACAGTATATTGTGCGTTTTCCAGTTAATGGTATCTTGTGTCACAGATTTGTCCCTGGTTTGCTAATCATTATACAGAGTGTCTCTGGAAGCAAACAGACCTTCTGAAAAGGGGGGATAGACTGGTGTTAGGCAGTTAACAGAGTTCCCACAGTACTTGGTAATGCTTATCGCTTTTGTGAGATTCAGAAAGTAAAGGTCCTTAACATTTTTTTTATATTGAGGAGCTCATCTGCACAGTACCTGCAACTAAAATATTGGACAACATTTTCCTATATATTTTCCTTAGATCTGTGTCCTGAGATCAACACTTATTTTATTCCATAATAAAACAGTTGTGTGCCCTGCGATCGACTGGCGACCAGTCCAGGGTGTTTCCCTGCCTCTCGCCCAAATGTTAGCTGGGATTGGCTCCAGCCCCCCCCCTGCGACCCTTCGGGATAAGCAGTATGGTTAATGAATGAATGGATGAAAACAGTTGTGTATGTTATACTCACTCCCCTTGTCCAACATTGGCAGCAGGTTAGTTTTCCAGTGGTGGTGCTAAGTCAAAGCTGTCCTTTATTTTCATGTGGCAGAACCTTTAGTATGCTAATATTACATGTCTTGTTTTTCTCCCACTGATTTGATTTCTGTGGTGTGTATTTGTGTGTTCAACTGTCCTGCATGTGTGTGTAGCCTGACTAGAACAGTGGAGATCCTGGGAGAGGACAGTCCCCTGGGAATCCATGTGGTTCCTTACGGCTCATCACTCAGTGGACGGTGAGTTGTGTGCTCGCAGGCACAGATACACAAATGCATGCACACAAACAGCAGACACCCATCTATAGAGGCCCTGACTCTTCCCTTTAACCTCAAAAAGTGTTGTCTGTTTACCAGCTACAGTATGTACTATAGTTATATTCTCGTAATCCTGCTCTGCACTTCTGAACCCTGGCAGTATGGTGCACAAACATGGCAACCACACACACACACACACACACACACACACACACACACACACTCAATGGGGAAAACAACAAGAAATGGAAGAAAAAGTGTACAGCTATGCAGGGCTTTTCTTTGGGTGTGTGACAGTCAGACAGAGGATGGGGATTTCCTAAAGGAAACCAGGATGAGATTTTATGCCTGTTCTCATGAGTCACCTGACCCTGCCAATCTCCTCCTTAAATTCCTCTGCCTCTCTCTGTTCTTTTTCCTCTCTTTCGTTCTTTGTTATTCCCTGAACACACGCCTTCATTTCTTTCCACCATTTAGCATCATCCCTTTCACCTCTTAACCTAGTTTCATGCTTCTGCAGCTCAAGTCTTTTGTGGGTGAGTGTCATCACTTCGGCTTCGTTGAGCTGTGTTGTGTTGAGGCAACGGGAGTCGTTAAGGACAGAGTCTACTGAAATAGTCTTTCAGTCTATCCTACCATCTTTCTGGCTGTCTGTAAATTTGAATACCTTTTATATCTGTCTCTTTATCACGTGTTAATCTGCATGTCTGCTCTCCTTTATATAATGTTTATATGACCACTGCGACCAGTTTGGTCCCAGGTTGGCTTTTATCAGTTATTGGTGGATCATATAGCACTGATAGAAATCCTCTACGGAACATGAACACACAGTAAGGGGGTGTATCTGACATAGCCGTGTCTAAGTAAACCATATGGATGGTCTCTGTGGGCTACTCCATCACACACATCAGTCTTCTGGGACACACACTGAACGTCACTCTATAAAAGTGTGTGTGCTGCTTGTGCAAGTGTGCAAGGTTTTGTTGAAGTGATGGGAACATCCTTTAACCTTCCCTTTCTCTCCTCGCTCACTCTCCTGTCAGGTCTCTTGGTCTGTACATTCGTGGAGTGGAGGAGGAGAGTCGCTCAAGAAAGGAGGGCTTGTTTCAAGAGGACGAGTGCATCGTCAGGATCAACAACACCGATCTCATGGACAAGACATTTAGCCAGTGAGTTCAATGCTGTTGTGTGTTGTTTGGTCTTGGAGGTCAAAAATGACTTTCATAGATGCAACGGCATGTCCCAAGGATATTAGAGAACAGAATAAACATGGCCGTCTCTACAATATTTGTAATGTATCATATTACAACATATTGCTGGGATTCTCACATTTTGCTTTTCTGATAGAAATAAATATATACAAAGATACATGCGTATGCAAGCTGCACCCTTTAGTTTTTCATCTTAGTTATTATATATGTTTATATGTCTATTTATTTAAAGGGTCAGTTCACTCAAAGTTTGGAAAAAAAACAAATAAACAAAAAAGAAAACCCAACAACTCAAATTAATGATTTATTTGCCCATGTTTTGATAGATTTGTGTCTAAGGTTTCTATCGGCACCCAAATGCAATAACATTGAATGGGAACCAAAATGGTCTGCATAGCTCCTGTGATGTGGGTGAACAGTCCATTTTAAATGTAGAGTTGAGCTTTAAATTAAGTAAAAGTAAATAAAATGCAAGTAAAAAGTATGAGAAAATGCATATCATATCTGAAATCTTTTGAAGTCAGGCCTGGCCTGTCCTTATCTTCCTGTTTCGCTGCTGTCTGTGCTTCTGTGTGTCTTGTTTCCCCTTCCATTGTCAGAGGGCTTATATCACTGTTGCACTGCCATCACAGAGAACAACAGAAAAGACACTTGGCAGATGTTTGAAGAGCGTTGCTTCTAAATGTATCTATGTATGTTTGCGCGTGTCTATTTGAGCTGGCCTTTCTGTGTTTGCTTGTTCCACCTCATTCCTCAGAGGAAAGATTCAAGATTCGTTCGAGACCAGTTTCTCAATAGAGTTTGCGTTACTGTGTGACTGAAGCACCTGTAGAGAGATACATTAACATGCGAGTATTTGGTTATGCAACATTATTACAAAGCATTAAACTGACAAAAGACAAACCTGTCAAAAAGGATTGCTACAGTTTACAAGGACTGATGTGAATGTTACAGCACATTGCAGTGTCTATACAGTCTGCACAATAGTCCTTGTCCAGCGATCAGTGTGGTAATAAGATTATATGTGAGGTAGTTCATGCTTTACTGTAGTTAAATTGATTATTATCACCAGAGGGGTTTGTACCTATTGTTCAAAGACATGTGTATAGTCCTGTTTGCAAGGTAGTCTTTAATCTTGTATGTGATATAGACGAGCCATTTCTTAACATCGCCAGGTTTGAATCTGAACTCACACACACACACACACACACACACACACACACACACACACACACACACTCTCTCTTGCCAGTATTGTTCTGTCATGGCAGGCGTAATGAAATGTGTAGCTTGGTCCAGTAAAATATGTGTAAGTAGGCCACTGAAAGTCGACTGATCCCTGTGAGTGCCATGTCCACACACACACACACACCGCCATTGTCCCAGCTTGGCAGCTGTATTGAGGTAGCCTGCTTGATTAGAATATCTCTTTTACACAAATGCGCCTGCACACGTTGTCCAATCCGGAACAATAATGATATCATCGGTGCACAATGGTCCCTATACACACATCAACACGCACAGCTTTCACGTCTAGTTTCATCGTACTGTATTGTGGTTTTTAATACAATGAAAAGCACTGCAAGTGTCATTCGGCATTGTGTGACGCAAGCACTTGCTTAGACTGCTTATTGTGTTTAATGGTTTATTATGCAAATCCTGTCTCAGAAGAATGAAGGAGAAATGACCACCCATCCACAAACACACCCAGTCACACTTACTTAGAAACCATCCATACGTAGTGCATCATTCACAGAGGTTAACCCTAGCCCTTGGATTTACATGCAGGATATTGTCAATGCTGGCTGGCAGGTATACGGGGTACAACCGTTTATACGTTATGCACAGAAATTGGTCATTATGTTAGGGGAGTTTGGCGCATGAAATTTCAATAGAGCTTCTCTTACCTCCACCTCTTAAACTCCCAAGATGCAGTATTATATGCTCAAGTGCAGTTTAGGTATACAAGAAACTTGCAAGTAAGACTTACAGCCTCAGTCTCAAAAAGGCTCAATGACTGTATTTATAATGCATTACAGATATGATGCAAATTCAATTAGCTACAAATGTGCAATACAGATATGATTTCCTCTGGTGATTGATTGATTAAGATGAAAACTTCCCCTCAATGCCATTTTATAACCTTCCTCTTGTATTAATATAAAATTTTAAAATATTATTCCATATCCAACGATTTAAAGCCTGTATATCCTTCATTCATGACTTTCAAAACAAAACATAGTCTCTAGTTACCAAAACATTATGATCATTATACATCTAATAATAATCTAGGCGGGAAATAATAGGAGTGCAATCCAATAAATTTTAAGTAAAGTGGATTTTCTCTGTCGGTTATGCGAGGTGAATGATGGTGTGTACCAATCGCCTCTGACACAATGGCCCCTCTAACTTACTTAGCATAATCTGATAGAAACTAATTCTCTGCAAAATGATCTCTTTTATAGATGATGAGATTATAATGGCCTGCTGCACAGGTGTCATGGTTCTGTGTGCCATCTCCTGTTCTGTCCTGCCTTCAGTTTGTGTAGCTGAGTGAAGATAAAATGAACAGCAACAGACACAGTGACCCACCAGAAGTAACCACTGACAAATGGCAAAACAGATAGAAAGCTGCTTAGATGATTATGAACTACAGTTAACAAACGATCATGTCATACGTCTCAGTTTTACGCACATGTTTTGTTTTACACAAATAACCTAAACGTATTTTTGTAGATTCATACAGTAGTAGTTGTGGGAAATGCTTAGTGACAGGAGTACTCGTACTGTGGGCTTTAATGAACCTGAATATTTGATTTGATCTGATTTGGTTTCCCTTTATTATCAGATGTCTGTCATCACAATGCATACATTGTTCCACATACTTGACAATACAATCATTACACATACAACATATATATTACATCAGACATTACGAATACAGTTCAATCAGCTGCAGTTCAATCAGTTTCATGGATTGCTTTCACATTCACTGCTTAGCCACAGATACACAAGTCTGAAAAGGAAAAAGCACATCAGCTGGGTGCAGTGCACCTAAATCCCGTGTAACATGACCTACGGAGAACCCAAACTCAATATTTTATCACAAGGTTTGCTTGGGTTAAATGAAGTAGGCAGCTGGGCTCTAGCCTGTGTGTTTTATATCACTGTAAATTTAAAATGGGATTTTTGACTGTTTTGACATTTCAGAGGCTACATAATCAATTGGATTAATTGAAAAAAATAATTGCCAATGAAAACAACTGTTCATTGAGTGTGATACTCATCGGTCTTGGAGTTTACAATCATTTAAAATCTGTTTCGTAAAGATATATGACCCTAAGATATGCTACGGTGTATTATTCATTCACTATACGCTTATCCCAAAGTGTCACAGGGGGGGCTGGAGCCAAGCCCAGCTGACATTGGGCGAGAGGCGGGGGGACACCCTGGACTGGTCGTCAGTCAATCACAGGGCAGACAAACA
>JAVQJF010002015.1:0-12104 GCA_036023855.1 Gadopsis marmoratus
TCCTCCTCGCGCCTCTTCAGTCGATCTTCAGTCGCTGCTCAGCGGTGGAGCTGCCACTCTCCGCTGGCACCTCATTATTTCCACGGGAGCCGAGGGGCAAAGACTCCCGATCCCCTAGATGCAGAGATCGAGAGAGAAAAGAGCTACAAATAGAGAGCAAGGCGACGGCGTTCGATATCCCACTGTGCTGCACCACACTGCTGTGACACCTCAAACATGCCTCAGACTCACACACACACACACACACACACACACACACACATTGAAGTACAGTAGCAGCAGAGGAGGGATGGAGGAAGGAGGAAGGGGGGAACGGAGGGGGAACAGATTACAGGAGTCGTACCGCGGCGGAGAGGCAGAGACGGCGAGGAGGGAAAAGACAAACTGTCTGAGATGGAATCGGAGAGAGGGAAAGCATCGGCTGAAAAGAGAGCAAGACAGAGAGGCAGGGACAGAGTGAAACTTTATGCAGGTGCATATTTTACCAGCAAACCTTGCAGCAGCTGAATTGATGCTGTTTGCTGCTGCCAGTCCATCCCAGCAGACCTCATTTTGTAGGTATTTAATTCGATGTTTCCATCACTGGCTACACACACATGTACACAAAGGCATCCGTTTTAGTGCTGAAATTAGCCAACTAATCGATTGACCCTTTGCCGTAGCTTTGTGCATGGGACTGTAGTGATTAACAGTTTGGAGGCTTTCTTTTTTTTAGCCTTTCCAGAACAAAAAACACAAGAGCAAAGGTGCAAGGAATAGATCCGTTCTAACATAAGCTGCTAATATTAGCATGTCCAGCTGACTAGCTTCCTGCTGCTCAGCCTGACCTACAAAAAGTCGAGAGTTAGCATATTGTTAGCTAACTAATTTTCTTTGCAGCCTTGTGGAAAAAAAAAGGAAAGAAAAAAAGAAAAGATTAAAAGCCCTGTTTACAACTAGCAAACTAGCATTCAATGCTACTATATAAAAATGGAGGTAGCGAGTAACACTCTTCATTGGATTTGGGAAGGTTTACACTCCAGTAACCTCAGCCAAATTCATTATCCGAGATATTACATGAGCATTATGTTTGGGAAACACCTCGGTTGTTTGAGATCATCAGATCTTTTTCTTTTGCAGCAAGTCAAACAGCTGAAAATACGAACAATAAACCGTAAATGTATCCTCTGTCCTGCAAGTTCAAGTATGTAAGCTAAGCATCCAGTCTGATATTACAATTGACCTTATCATGCTTACTTTTTATAACTATGAAACTATGGCTAAATAGCTCTACAATACAAGAACAATGTGGCTATGTAGTTATAGCCTGTATATTTAAGACCCTTTTACCAGTTTCTTGTTTTAAAACAAGTCAGCAGGAGTCAGCTGTCTTGGAGCTCACATTAGCTCAATAAGCTAGCTAAGTACAGCTGGTAAAAATGTGCCAGTGATAGCTGTTATTTTAACCGGCAAAGTTGATGGTCATGGACTAGAGATGGGAAGTCTGCTTTTGTCTACTTCTGTCTGAAATCAGGGACCCTTTGCTTCAAAAATTATTAGGAATTTCTAGTAGCAAATCTGCCACCTTTATTGTAAAATGCAAATGTTCCAGTGGGAGAATGGAAAGCTTGACAGGCTTAGTGGCACCGACTAATGGGGGGTTGGACTTAGTGAAAGGTAATTTAGTCAAACTACAGAAAATGTATTGACAGCAATTTTATTCCAACTTCTCAAATGTGAAAATTGCAGTTTTTCCTCTGGTGTGTAGCTTTAATATTTCTGGTTTTGACTCTGAAAGATTGTGATTTATATGCGACTGTGACACTTTTCACTTAAACTTTTTCCAGACAATCAATTTATTGGAAAGATTATACAATTTGCAGCCCTTACCAGTACATACATGAACCATATTGAACGTACATCATCATGCACATCAGATCCTGTGGAAAGAAAGCACCCAGTGTACTCCATATTATCATGCTGATCTTATACAGTATATTCACGAGCACGTCTTCCTCCTCCAGCTCTCCCCCGGTTGTAAAACAAACACGGCTCTTCTGGATGAGCTCGGCTATAGATTAAAGCACTGCTGGGTGACTATTCATCGCTCGTGTTAATAGCCAACGAAGCGGAGGGGGGCAGGAAGATCTGGGGGAAGGGCAGGAAGAGTGTTTAGCTGCTGCAACTTGTTATTAATAATGCTGATTATAATCTGAGGATTATTCTCACCATGCCCTTTCATTTGATATTTATACCTCATCCTCTCCTTGGCTTTAGAAGGGTACAGCACGGAGTCCTGCTCCGCACTCAATTCATTTAATTACAGACCAGAATAGATAGGATTGGAGAGAGGAGGACAACAACACGTGGAGAGGGAAGCAGCAACCGTTGACATGCCCTCTTGTTTGGGAAGCAGACAATCATACACATCAGCTGCTCATGTCTCACTGGCCATCTGTCGGGGACAACTAGATTGGGATGGCCGCTCTGCAGGCCCTCCCTCCTTCCTCTCTCTATCACTCTCTGTGGCATTCATCTGTGTGTATATCACTCTCGCTCAAGGTTCAAAGATGGTTGTTACCAGTCAAATGACAATGACTGACTTCATTTCTCAGTGTCATGTCCTCAGTTAGCGCCGCAATCCTGCTTTTATAACAATCTCAGTGTCTTTACTAGTCTCCATCAAATTGTAGCTGTAACGGTACCCACCACTATTAAAAAGACTGCTTAACCTTACCACAATTTGTATTGTAAATAGTAGTGTAATTATAAGTAGGCCTACTGTATATCTGCAGTATGCAATACCCAAGACTCCCAACAGTTTAATGGCTGCATCATTTCATTAAATGTAAGAAATCTTGCATTTTAGATAGAAAAATGCTTTATAGCAAGTAAAGACACTAATATTGTGATAAAAGTACAACATTACATGACCTGTGAACAGTGAGAAAACATGGCAGCAGCAGCAGCTCTCCCCAGTCTTATTAACTTCTTTAACATACCAAAAAAGGTTTTTAACATCAGCATGTTGATTTCTTCTTGAATCTCTCCTTCGCTGAACAAAAACATGTTGTGGAGGGGAATCAGCAGTGTGAGTACAACTGTGTTCTCCATATTTGCTGTATTGTACTCTACAAATACAGATTAAATTCATCAATTAACCGGCTGATGTCTAAATATCCCTTTTCTCTAGAGCCTTGATGACATTGGAAAATTGCAGATTTCTTTCACTTTACACCACTTATTTGACCTTATTAATCCTCTAAATCAATATTTTAATGGAAAGGTTTTACCTCTCCCAGGTCAGAAGTCCCTGTCTGACTGTAAACAAAGTCCAAGTGCCATTCTGCTTGTCAAGTGAGCAGCTGTAAGCTACAACTGACGTTCATCAGCTTCACTTTAGCATGTCTTGGGGAACAGTATCCTGCACCGCCGCCCATTTGTCCTTATGTACCCTCTGTTCTGCCACTGTGGCTCTCTTTGCCACAGTTTGCCTTCAGCAGCATTCATTTGGTCAATTAGAGCCCATTCACCCTGTCCCACAAACATAGCCATTTTCTGGAGCTGCGCCCCCATGTTGCCCTGGGCTAAATCCTCCCCATTGGTGCATCCGTGTGTCCCACTCACCCAATTTAAGAAGTGACCCTCCATTTACCCCCACTTTAGGTCTTGGCCTACATCACATTACATTAGCGACAGTTAGCAGACACCCTTTCAGAGTTAAAGCCGGGCGAAACCAGAAAGTGGCACAGGGAAATTTATCTTTGCAAAATATTTGGTTCTAGAAGCTTGTGATGCAACTAGTCAGTAACAATAGGTCTCCTAAGATTTAATCATTTTTTCTCACTTTATTCTCAGGATTGTACAAAGACGTAATTCATTGAACAGTTACTAAAGCTCTCCGAGGTAGCAAGCTTGCTAAGTTAGCAGGGTGGTTAGCTTGGTCACTAATGGAAAAGATGCATTTGTACCATTGACTCCTGGCTCATAACTGTCTGCAAATAATTCCTCATTTATGCAGCAGCTCGTATTGAGAGGAGGTGAAATAAAAGTGCATGGTGCAAGACAGCTAATAGGCAACAATAGCTTCCTCCTATTTGGACTCTGTGGCCCCCCCGTTCCGCCAAATGTCAGCACAAGGCAACTTGCCATTGGCCACTGACGCAAATGTGCGCGTCAAAGTTCACCAAAGTTGCAAAAGATTTACACAGACGTACCTCTTCCCACAAGAGAATACGACATCAGTGCATCCACTCGCAGGGATGAAGTACAAATTCTTCTCTTTTAAATTCTCCTGTTACTAGGCCTTGTAATGACCATACCAAGTGTACTCGTGAGCATTTAAAATCTGTACTGCAGCAGTCATTGCAAACCAGTCACCTTAAAGGTCCTGGGAGTTAAACGCAGCTTTAAGATTTCTTTAGAAAACAACTTTAACATTGTTGTATTGATTACATTTGTGGTGTTTGACTATAAAACAAGGGTAGTCCCTTTCTGTTAAAAACTGACGGTGAGGTAGGTTTTTGATCACGTAGACACGACCTTTAAAAGACCCATTTCAACCCAGTTAAATTATCACTGTACGAAACTCTTAAAAGTTTTAAAATTCTGGTTGAGTCTGTCCCATGTGGTATAACCTACAGTACTCTGATCCAAGGTCAGAACCACTTAGTAGACGGTAAAATATTTATGATATATGGAACGTGTTTAATAGCAGCGCTTTCAGCCAACTAGTATATCTCCCCCGACCCCCTTCCCCCACCTTCTCGCTGAGCTGTGGCAGCGTCCTCCAGCCTACAGAAGAGCTCTTCCCCCCGGGGCAGGACCACGATGTCCTCTGCCTCTCCTGGACGCTCCCGCTGGAGGATCTGTGGGGTGGGTGAGCGGCTCAGGAGCCGTCCTTAAGCGAGGGGATCGGGGGGATGGAGATTCAGAACTAGTGATTTATAGAGAAGACAGAGGAAGAGTAAGAAGCAGAAGCAGGTCGACGAGTCTGTACGTGTGTGTGTTTGTGTTTAAAGAAATAGCGGAAAGATAAGAGAATAGGAGGTACGCTCTCGTCAAAGCTGGATACACTCGCCGTTGGGTGAGGGGAAGACGTCCGGAGCACTTTGCCAGACGAGCCAGACTGAATGAAAAGGCTGCCTACAACTCGCAAATGTGTTTTGTGTGTGGCTTCGAGGCTGTGCTGTCAGCCTGTGATTAATCTACCGCTGTCTGTCTAATTACCGCCCATGCCCCTCCGCGTTCGCAGACGCGCTGACCCACGCCACATTAAAGCCCTGTAAATATTTGCTTTTAACTCTTACCGACACGTTGTTTCCAATTTGGCGCTCCAGTGGTCCTCAACCCCAACACCCCTCCTACACACTTCACGCTACCCACCACCGATGTGTATGTGTGTACATTTCTGTGTTGTCAACAAGTTTGCTGACAGCCCCTCCACTCTCCTCCTCCTCTGTCTACCCCCCCCCCCCCCATTGTGTCTGTATTGTATCTGGCAGTCTATCAGCCCATTCTCTTCCACTGTCAGCCCAGTCTAGTCTCTATAATGAGTGAATAGAGTATGGATAGAGAGGGAGGGAAGCCGATGTACAATGTTTAAAGATAGAAAGGCTGAATGGAAACAGTCAATTTCAACACGATTTCTTGAAAATGGCAGGAAAGTTTTATGCTTTCGAGAGGCAGAAAAGTTTTTTCAAAAAATGTTTACAGACATGCTTTTAATAGCCTTTGGTGGTTCTGAAGTGTCTATAAGGTGTCTGTGTGCATATATTAGTCTGTGTTGTGGAGCTGCCATTGCTGAGGTGGCATCTCACGTGTAAATCTGTGAATATATAATAATAATTAGTCTGATGGTGCTATAAGGGGGAGACATTCTGAGATGTAGGGGGAGACCATGGAGAGATTTGTAGAGGATTGTAAAAGAATTATCCTAAAGTGATCGGGGAGCCGGTGTAAGGATGCAAGGAAAGAGGTGATCTTGTCTCTCAGACCTTGGTAATAACTGGACAGCAACGGTTTGATGCATGTTAGGATGCATTCTTTGATGCTGCATGACCATTTGAAAATGCGGTACATGGAAGCTAAATAATGACTTTGTGTACAATCACTGAGTGATGGTGAGCTGCCTCAGAATATGGAGGGGTCATGATACATGAGACATTCGCCATTCAACATTAATCTAAAGTCAGATTACCGCCATGACCTAACAATGCTTTCGTTATTCTTTTTTTTGCTGTTATTCCTTTCCTTCTCTTTACATACCTCCCCCCATTCAGCAGGATCTGTATCTGTAGCAATATCTATCTAACTCTGATCTGGCCCCCTCTGATTCTTTCTTTCCCACACCGAGAGAGAGAGATGAAGGGATGAAACATAACAAAAATATGGGATTGACAAGAGCCTGAGTAAGTGCTGACCTGCCTGCCGGCTATTTTCTATCTGGAGCCCACACAGAGGCTGCCAGCAGGACGGCAAACATACAAACACACACACACACACACACACACACACTTACTGTATTTCCAACCCCATCTACTGGCGTTAATGTGGCATCTGCAGAGATGAAACAGCCTTTTATCTGTTCAACCACTCAGCATCCAGTCTACCATGCCGTCAAAATGACTTTGCAATCAACACGTCATCCCGCTGTCACACGGATAATAGCACACACACCGACGCCGCAGATATCCAAGCAAAACGTACACGCCAACATAAATATATGTGTGTATGGACCCAAATATGCACACACGTGGTCACAGGGACACATTTGCAAATGTGAAAACAAATTCAAAAAACTCTGACGGTCTGACTGCACACTGACATGAGAAATGCACTGCATGTGTGTTTGCATTTGCGTGTTCACCTGCATAGACTCACGCAGGCACACACGTTTATACATGCGACTTCTTTGATTTCTCTCCATCTGTCTGTCCGTCTTTCCGTCTTCCTCCTGACCTCAAGCTCATCTTAAGGCAGTGCCTCCTGCTGCCCTCTTGTCCAGCACCTTCAAATACTGAATTCCAACTATTAGCCTGCACCACTCAGCCCCAGCAAAGTCAGGTTATTATCTATCATTAAGTTGAACCCAGTGTACTGACAGTCTGACTGGCAACACAACATGGAGGGAGAGGTGGCAAGCAATTACAGGGGAGGTCGTGGTGGAATTGGTTTTAGTGGGATTTAGACTGTGCTCGCTAGGCTATGTGGCAGAATGGTGATGGATTCAGAGGCTGTGATCTCCAGGCTGATTTGTCCACTGGAGGGAAACTGGGGGAAGGTTTTTTTTAGCAAGAGCGCCACATTGAACAGCAATGTGTGTAATGAGAAAAACATACATACGAAAAACAGCAAAATGTGTCTGCAGCGCCTGAGTATGCCAAGAAAGCAAAGGTTGTTCCCAGCAACTGAAACAAGACCAAGGACATGAGTCGAGCCGTGTCCAAATTTTGTTCAGTGTAATCGGGTCCAGGTAGGGCCCCGTTCTATTGCCATTGCCGTCTTTTAGTATATCTAATACCTGAGTGGATCACTAACAACTCTGATCAAGAGGTGTGTCATAATCATTGCAAAAGAAAAAGTGAGACTGAGAGTGTGAATCAAAATGACATGTGATTTGACGATGGCTGCTCATTGATTGGTGGAGTGCTCGGCTAGGTTCTGTTTGGGTATCTATATTTTGGATTAGTTCTAATCTTCCTTGGGTATATTTCAGATTGGTTCTGACTGACCTCTTGGCTGAAAGGTCATTTTGCATATTGGGGTTGGGTAGGTTATGGGTCTGTTTTGGAACATTTTAAAATGTTGAAGACCTTTTATATATATCTGCACACTCCTAATTATTTGATGAGATAATTCCCGATTTAAATCATAATGTGGACAAGTTAAAATCTCTTGAATCATCTTTGCTTACCTTTAGACAACCTTCAACATTTGGGAACTTTTGCATTAAGTTAAAAACGGGGTTCTGTAGAACAACATTTCTCAAAGTAAGAAGAAAGGTGAAGAAAGGCATAATTTTGGTATCAGTGTAAAATGCAGGCACTTGTTACACTTTTCAATCTGTTTGTTACTTGGTGGCACATTGTGCTGCTGCCAGTCTTGGGATAATCTCCCTATTTGGGTCTGCTGAGATCCACCACATTTTGGATGGGGTCTGATTATCATCTGGTTTATTTGAAACCAGTCCTCAGATCCTTTTGGATCGAGTCTAATTTTTCAAACATAAACGTTCGGGTTTTACACGGGTCTGTTGTTGATCATGTCCACAATTTTGGAACTGTGAAAACCTTGATGTCTGATCAGATTCATACATTACTTCTTATTTGATCAGCTGGTTCCCCATTTAAATCAAAATTTTTGTCAGTTTTACACTCATTTATTTAGGCATTGTTCTTTCATGCCTACTGTATTTAGGCAGTAGTTAACATTTGAGAAATGTGGCTGCTTCTGTTAAGTGAAAAAGAAGGTTTTGCTCGGTTCAATATTGACACGGGAGCTCGTGAATCATGTCAAATTATAAACGTTGTAAAGTCAAGCAGGAGAGATAAAACATACAGCAGTATAGGAGAATGTGAAAAGGGTCAAGCATCAAACCATATTCTGCAAATCACCATTTCCTTTTCATGTGTACATCAGTCAATTACACAGCCTCATCAAAAAAAGACTTTAGAAACATAAAGCAATAATGCATATTTCCAAATGAGGAGCAATTTCAATCACACTTCAGTCACCATGAGCAGAGACATAAGATAAGATAACCTGTCAGCAGGCAGCCACTCGGGTGGCGCCGGAGAAATATGACCTTCATATGGAAGATTAACGGCAGGTTAATTGGAGAAAGGCTCTGTCCCAGCACATAAATGTACCAAACGCTCCTCACAGCAAATAGAGATAACAAAGTAGGTTTGTTATTGAACACATGAAATCATAAACACTTTATGTAATTCTTGCCTTAATGTGAGCAGCGCGGCAGCTCTCGCCCTCATGGCAACAACATCAAAGTCATCGTGTCAGTTTTGAAGTAGAGATCCGCAGAATAAAGGACTTGGAATAATTTGCGGAATATGCTCTCTGATGAGACTTGTGATTAATGAGGGAGAGAAATGTTCACACATATACAAGAGAAAGGCACAATATTAACAACACCTGCAAAGTGTAATGCAATCTAATTATCCGTGCAGTAAATTGTCAAGCTTATAGCAGTTCATTTTTGCTGCGACTGTCAACTGGATGCTCCAAGTTGGAGTTTGTGGTCTTGTATTGGATTTTATTACTGCAAAGTCTTTGTCTTTTGTAATGAATTTAAACATACTGTATAGTATGTGTCACAAACCCCTCCACGACATGGCAAAGCTTCAACGCATCTCCTTGCGGTGCTTTGTGATCAATGCCACTGTGAAGAAAAATGGCCTTCTCTGCCTTGTGTTTTCAACCACGAGGTGATATCCCTCTACTGGGTTCGGTGACCCATTTGTTGTGACATTACTCCACAGAGGACTCGCTCTTTTCAATCGGTGTCAAATAAATCTAACCCTGCACAATTACCTCATGGCAATGAGTTCCTCTCTTGTAACAAAGGCCATTGAGGAGGCTCCTAAAAGTATTTCTCTGACTTACAGTAATTTTGTAGTGTCCCTTTAATTAGCTGTTTTCTGTGATTTGCCATCTTGTGAGCTCCTGGGTTGCACATTTCTTCAGAAATCGTGCATCGTCCTGCTGAGCTTGCAAGCCCATGAGACATTAAGCTGCCTTATTTTCCTTTACTTAAGGTAGTCCTTTTTGTGTAGGTGCTGGAAAAATGCCATGTAATGTTGCGCTCTTCAGCAGACTCCTGACAGATCAGTCATTCTGCTTTCCCCTCTCCACCGTAGCGACGAATATTAAGCTGTCCATTCTGTGTTATGTGCTCAGCATTCACTGTCGACTTGCCCCTTTGCACGGCACTCATTTTTTTCTGCAGCAGAAAGGATATCGACTGCACTGAGCAATGGTGACATTGTTAGGCCTAATAATAAGAACATTACCGCACCGTCTACTGAAATTTGTTAACAGGCAGGAGACATTTCAGGTCAACAAATTAAGCAGCACAATGGTATCACTTTCAGATTTGTGGGTTAGATTAAAGTGTTTGACAGGCTGACTCTGGCCCACAGCCTGCGGTCCTAGTTACACCACGCCTTCTCTAAATAATGAATGGCACAGCAGTCTGTGAGAGCAACATGTCACAGGTTTGAGTCCTGAAGCGTGATGCCAAACACCTCACTGCCCTTGCAGATAAAGGTGTCTGTTAAAGGCCTGTGTTGGACCCGATTTCAATACTGTTTAGTCATGGAAAATATTTTTACCATTGTTTTGCATCCTGTGCCCATCAATACAGAGTCCAACAGGCGTAGCAATACAGCCTGCAGTAAACAGGCTGGTCAGGAATTCGAAATAGAATTTTTTTGTATTGCGCTGGCCTCCAGAGGTGTTTCAGCAGATGAGAAATTCAGATGAGAAATACCATGAGAGAGGGTGGGGGATGAAGGAATGCTGAAGAGAAATATGAGATTTATATTGATGGTCTGCCACTGAATGACCCATGTGCCCCCCCTTCTCTCTGCATTCACCTGATGACAGGAAACGTGGTGCGGATGCTGCACAGAGATTCAGTATTTTTGGGGGGGGGGGGGGTCTGTCCCTTTAAATCTTTATCCGTGTGTATGACGGTGTGTGTTACCTGGTTTCCAAACACCACACACACTCCCATCGTCTCTCCCTCTCTGCTTCATCAATCACTTAAGCTCTCCCACTGCTCACAGCAGAGCTGGACCTATTAGGCCCTCTAATTGAGCCAATTAGCAATTAAACACTCAGATGCACCCCGAAATTCTGGAGGTCCCTCCGGGCACACTCACGCCTGCCAGGGCCTTGGATTTTTCCAAGGGATTCTGGCATGTGTCAGCCTCTAGGCCTGCCCAGGCTTGAGGTGCAAGTTTAGGTTAAGAGACGTCCAGTTGGCCCTCTCCCTGGGCCTTTGGATGTGGGTCTATTAGATGTCCACTTTTCTGAGCGATTCCAGGGTCAGTGAAGCAGCGGCTCATGTTGCAAGGACTCTGAAGAGTCTCTGCTGACCAGAGAGAAGCTTTTCATTAACACCGGGACCTGCATCCTTTGCATTCTCACTTCCCGTCTCTCATTTGTTTCTCACTATCCTTCTCTCTTCATGTCTGCCTCTCTATCTGCCAGTCTCTTTGATGTGTTTTGGAGGATTAAAGTGTAATGGTTGATGTTGGTGTGCGTGTGGGTGGGTGGAGGGCTTGTCCCTGCAGTGCAAAGCAGGCCGTCCTCTAGACTCTCCATGGTTCAATTAGAGCACAACATCACGCTGCCCAGATGCACGCATGGGTGCGTGGGCAGAACAACAAAGTCCGCACTGAGAGGAACAAAGGCAGACACCAATATATTTAGGCTGAACACACTGTACCAAAAGAAGACAATGAGCGATTAAAAATCACTACAGACTCGCTCGCATTTACCGTTCTCTGAAAGAACACAACATTTTCGCCACAGTTTTTTTCCCCCCTACAAGCTGGATCATATCCTCTCCTCAAAGAGCTTGTTTGATAAGAAACTTTATCATTGCATGAATGAGCATCCTTACTTTGCACGTCTTACATCAGTGTGAGTGAGACTTCTCGCCTGCTCATCAGCCTATACACTCTAATTATCTGTCATCTTGCCTCAGGACACTTTCGCTCCCATACTTTGAAATTCAAATGGCTTCATTGGTGGTGGGGGATAAAAGACAACATAAACACAGACGCGCTCCAGTGGATGCAGGCGATGCAATAATACACTTAATGATGACTTTAAATGGGACAATTATGGCATGGTGATAAAGCAAGAGAGAGCGTGGAGGTAATGGTGGATTTTAAAAATCAGGTAAGACTGAAATAGAGTGCGTGTTTGAACGTAAAATAGATTTCTCGTGTTTGTTTGTTTTACATTACTCGTAGGGTTGTATGAAGGTATTATTGGTGCAAAACACCTGAGCACCTGTGACAGTGATTTGTAGTTGTAGAAAACCCCATAGAATTTTTTTCTCTTCTACAAGTCACAAATCTTGAGATACAAGTCAC
>JAVQJF010002033.1:0-40008 GCA_036023855.1 Gadopsis marmoratus
GTGTGTGTGTGTGTGTGTGCATCATCAAACCCTCCCACTGTGTGCCGGGGGGGTGGGGGGAGGGACAGACGAGACAGAAGTGACAGGTATTGATCATCGTTGTTCCAGTCAAGCAAAGACCCTCAAAAGCCTGTGTGCTTTGGGGAGAGTCCTGTCTGCATCCAGGGGAAGAGAAGGAGAGAGGAACAACCACAATCAATGTCTGGTCCTCCACTCAGAGTGGCGGGGTCAGTCCGGATTTACCTCTTTTTATTGTTCCTGACTGACAGCGGTAAAATAAGACATGTCAGTAAGCGGACATTCCAAATAACAAAAACGTCAAAACGTCAATATTCATGTTGTTTTCCTGATGTCTGAAGTCGAAAAAGATACAGAAAATGGGATTAGAGGAAAGAATGTTGACAAAACTCAGTGAGCTCTGCAAAACATCTTTCTAGAATAAATAAAAAATAAAGTCTTGCACAAAACCGACACTAGTTCTTACTTTGACTTTGGTGATGCTCAAACTATGATAACACAAATCACAGCTCTCTGTGGTAATTGGCCTTACGGAAAGTCTCCTCGTTTCTAACAAAAATTGCAAAGGAGTAGAGATTATGACATTGTTTTCAAGAGGGAGAGTTGCATACCTCAGGCTTTTCACCGAGTCGTCCTCCACAGTCCCCCATCCCACCTCCTTGCCCTCACCCCTTCCACAGACAAATTGATTTGCAAGGGTCCGGAGCTGGCGAGCCCTCAGAGCACCACCTTTTTTGCATACAGAGCGCTGCGGGGATAGCACAATGACTTGATCCAACAAAAGACGAGAGGAGAAAGGGATGAGGAGAGAGAGAGAGAGAAAGAGGGGGAGGTTTGTAGGGGTGGTGTGTGCTTGTGGGTGGGGGTTGGCTGCACCAGGCCAAACTCAGCAGGACGGGGAGAACTGGCTGGTTCAGAGGTCCACGATATCAGCTAACACGCGCACACACACACACACACACACACACACACACACACGGATGCAGCAATGAACTCACTCACACACGCAAATAAGTGCACATGCACACAAGCACACACACATACTCACTCGGGTGCCCTCATGCCCTCAGCCCTCCCTCCTTGTCCCTTACTCCCTGTCTGGTTGGAAAGGTCAGAGCATGTCTGGGAAAGGGGGTCCCAGGATCCCCAAACCCCTCCATTCCACACACACACACACACACACACACACACACACACACATGTTGTATAGTCCATTCCTTTTGTTTTTTTAATGTGAATTTGCTATAACACACCAATACTGTACACAGTTAAAGATAAAACACACACACAGCAAAGTACCTTTGGTTATGGTGTGGGGGGGGTCTGAGAGAAATGCATGTGTGCTGGTCAGCATCAGCTGAGCCCCCACCACCAACACCACTACCACCACCAGACAGTGTGCCCCCTTATTACCTCGGCCCACTCCTTCCCCCCGACCTTAGTGAACACATTCAAATGGAAAACATAGTCCATTGTGACCAGTGTTTTGTCTCCTCACGATGTAAATAGCTGCACTGGCCAGCAAAGAGAAATGTGCAATAGTAGCATCGGCTGATAACAACACAGCCACGGTCAGTGATGTCCTGTCTTGTGATGAACTGTATTTTAGTTACACTTTTGCAGCAGTACTTTACAGAAAAAATGTGTGTTTGTGTTTGAACACATGTCTGCATGAATGTGTGTGTAGTCTGCTGTCTGGCTTCCTTCCTTTTTCCCCTGATGCCCCTGAGACACTGCCCCATGCACACACTCACACACTCACACACACACACACACACACACACTCACACACACTCACGCACACATAGGGTCGTAGAGTATACGATAGAGAGGGGAAACCCTCTATATCCTTCATGAACCTCCCGACCTGGAGCACTATACAGCCTAACAGGACGAGGGGGGAAAGAGGGGGAGATGGGGGAGGGAAGGTTGTGAGGAGGGAAGAGACCACGGGCCCAGCTGGGGTGGGGGAGGAGAATAAAAGCCTCCCTCACTCTGCTCTCTGACCTGCTGCCAGGAGGAGGACTTGCCATGTCTGGTCCACTACATGGCTGTGCATGAGCTGTCTAGCGCTTTACACTGGCAGGAAGGATGTTTCTGGTAGTGCTATGTATTCTGTTTTGCGTGGCTCATAAACGTTATGGCTTGCTGCACCCAGAGATGCTGGCGTCACCCAAAGTCCCAAAATGTATTTCAAAGAGTCACACATCCCATGCATGCAATGCAGTTCAGAGCCTCTTGAAGCCGACGTGGTGCATTTTAATAACACAACTGTGGAAGGATGTTCCAGTTCAAGTCATTGAAAAATCTGCTTATTCTTGGATGTAATAATCAAATACTGTGGCATTACATTGAGCAACATTGCTACTAGACAGGTTCTCTGCCAGTTTAATACCAGACTTTCATTTAGATTTTGGCTGAGATTGTTTTGTCCAACTGACATCAAATGTTAAAAACATATTTATTTTAATGACTTTATGAAGCTATTTTGAATGTTGATTTGGCACCTGCTGACAGTTTGTGGGCTGTTTTCTGTTGTTTAAACACATAATGACAAAATAGCCTTTGCTTAGTCTCATTTTCAGCATCACTGCCACCAAACTGCAGCTAAACAATCTAATCTGCTGGTCAAAAGACTCAGCTGCTTCCAGTTTCTTCATATACTGTACATCCGCAGGGAGTGCCTCGACTATTAAAGTTCTGCTAATTCTGCACGTCTGAGTGCAGACCTTTGCTTTCCTGTGGCAGTAAGCTCCTAACTGATCGTTTATCCCTTGGTGCTAAGAATTTGTTGTTAGGAATTGACTTCAGTATAATGGTACATTACGGTAATGAGCAAGGTGTCAAATGTAGAGGAGCAGAAATTAAATGCATTGTCATTTTTCAAACAGGCGATTGTGACATGGAGGGTGTTGCTATGCTACACTTACTGTCAAATATACATCACATAGAAATAGATCAATAGAAAGTCAAAAATCAGCTGAAGGAATTCACTTGTCCTTACCATCCATAGACTTGTCAAGAAGATGTTGGAGCCCTCATCTTGGTTACCAGATGATGCACAAGCACTATATGTTATGTTGCCCAGTTCCATACAGTACTACGCTACAGTATCTCCTCTACTGACAGTGTGCCCCTGACCTAAGCACAAAACCCTCACCTGTTACATGAATATGATGCTATTGCAGGTGCTTCTGTGCGCTCATGGAGACAAACCTCCTGGTTGCTGACTTCAGCTTCAGAAAGCTGTTTCTTCATCTTCCTCAGTGTGCTCGCTGCTCTGAGAGCAGCTGCCTGGAGGGAGAGACGCGGAGACAAAACAGTGGCATGGACCCACGTCAAGGACAAGTACACAGATAAGACACAAAGCACGAAAACCAGAGCGGGAGAGAAGGTGAAGGCTATATTGTGTCTGAATAAGTTGTTTGTCTATGACACTGATGGAGTGCCATCGCTTTGTCTGGGTTTGGTTGTGTGTGTGTCTGTGTAAGAATTTCTATGTGTGTGTGTGTGTGTTTAAGTGTGTTTATGTTTACATATTTACACTTCAGTGCTTTCAGCGGATGGGACACAGCGCTCACCTGATCCTTGTTCCACTAGTTGGTTCACACACACCTACGTATGTATGTACACACACACACACACACACACACACACACACACACAAACACACCATAAGGGCTCCTGCTGGTCCTGCCCCTCATCTGGGTCAAGGGAGACCCCATTCAGGTCCATTCCATCCCCCAGAACCCCCTGCTGCTTCTGTGCTCCATCCCCATCCCAGCAGCCTCTCGCTCCTCCATGCCAGGGATTGTTTGCAAAGATTAGACTTAATATGAATATCCATAAACAGAATGGGACTCCCAGACTGTGAAAGCTATCAAAGACATATTTGCATCTAATCCTCAAAGAACCCCTTACAGAGCGCTCGCTACGCCCTTTTGGCCCCCCTAAAAAAATCCTACTAAACCTCCCCCGAAAGAAACCCTCAAACCTGCCATCCCCCAGCCCCAGAAACCCTCCCCTCTTGCCCCCCGGACCATCCCATCCATTCCCCAACCGTTGGGCCAGACAAGACCAGACCAATTCTGTTGGGGATTATTTGGCTTAGTGATGAATAATGGATGACCATCTCCCCTCTGGCTCTCCACCACAGCAGCACCTCTCAATTGGCCTTGGCATCAAGCCATTCACTGGCCTGTCTGGATGGCTGCTTGGCCGGCCGGCTGGCCAGCTACCCGACCCAAGAGATCTACACGATGATTGCAATATTGGGAAAGTATGGACAGAATATTAGCTCTCAATATTGAAAGAAATGTGCATTTAGTTACATAGTGTCAAATGTGTAATATGTCGGTAACAATGCAATGTATGGAGGCAGCTATATAATGTTAGCAAGCACAATTGTGGATTTCCTTCAAAAGATCCTATTTATATTGGTACTTTTATTTTGGTGGCTAATGTTAAAAAAGGACAAAGGACATTTTCAGGCAACAATAATCTTTCGTTTGCACTTGTTTTGTTTCTCCCTCCGCATAGATTTCAAAGTGTATCTCGCTCCTTGAAATGTTTACTAGAAAGCTGCTGTCTGGACATGAAATTACTGAATGCCTTTCAATGAATTAAAATATAAACTGATGGTGTTGGACACTAAGTAGACCACGGGGGCAGAGAGAGCGTTGTACAGAGCGTGGGAGAAAGGCCTGAACATTGTCCTTGCCCTGAAAAGCAAGGAAGCCACTCTTCTTTTATTCCTCCTCTCATCCTTGTTTTGCACTTTATCTCTTTTCATTCGCTCCGCTCTCCGTCTTATTTTCAATGGAGCACTTGGGGCCAAAGAGATGTCAGTGCTGTGGATACGCACGCACACACACACATATACACACAAGGACACACCTGGGCATAAGAGTGCCAGCTGAAAGGAGACAAGTTCATCCAAAGGGCCTGGCTAACAGTAACACAGGAGGGGCCAAATCCCATTGTGCCCCAGGTCCGCTCAGAAGCTTCTTACCTCTCACTCTTCCTGAAGACAGGCTCCCAAGGTGCAATTAGACAAGATGGTTTTTGTACACTCATTATTTGTGACCCTTTTTTGTCTTTCATTTTCTTGTTTTACGGCTTTGTTTGTTTGTTTCTTTCACGAGAGGGTAGAGTAGCCTTGGGTCTTTTGACGACAGCTGTGCTGCCGAGCACTGCATAGAAACAACACAAGTTCAGCACAATGACTGACAAGCGCTTTGTAGGACAGGAGGCCCACAATGAATGTGTCCACACTAAAGACCACCGGTTGGCCCCATAAAGACCAGAATATAGAGGCTGCCTGGTCCAAGAGAGTTGACTGCACTCCTGCGACCCCCTGGAGTAGTTTGGACAACTGCAGCCTTCATCCTGCAGGATGGCGATATGTGGACAAACGCTCTGAAAATGTGTGTGTGAAGCGATAACTGGACGGACGACCAGAAGACCAAAAAAAGGAAAGAAAAGGTGTGGGTGAGGGTGGAATATTATATTTTGAAGTGTGTATGTCTGAAAGAGAGAACAAAGAAAGAGAAAGAACTAAGAAAGAGTAGAATACACCAAATATGGATGTGACGCAAACTCACTAACTTTCTCTTTCTCTGCGACAAACTCTTTGATCCTCACATTACCTATAGGTAAGTAAAAATAGCTTCCAAAACAAACAAGCTCATATACACATTCTGTAAATACAGCAGGCAAGAGGACGTATGTGCAGGGTGTGATAAGGTCAGTCTGGCAGGTCAGGCATGTGACTGTGGCCCTGCAGGCCATCTTCCCTCCCCCCCTGCGTCCCGTTCTCTTTGACCCTTGGGCTTCGGGAGTGAACCAGGAGTGAACCAGGAGTGGTGCGGCAATTCTCAGAAACCTCCCGAAACTTCCAGAGCCCCTTCAAACCTCAAACTTGCCCAGCCTCTGTCACCCCTGCAGCAGCTGGAGTGGATCAGAGAGCTCTGCTGGCCACCAATGGGAGGGTCTGTACCGCCATAAATGCCTTTAATACACACAAACACATATAGAATACATATTAGTTATATATAGGTAAGAAAGGATGTGGAAAGTAAACATATGTAAACACAAAAGAACTCTACATGTGAACAGGATCAGGGTTATGGTTAGAGTGGGGGAAGTATGGTCAGGTTAGATAACTACAACCCGTGGTTACGGTTAGGGAAAGATAGTGGTCATGGTTAATAAAAAAGGCAAACATTAAACAGACATTTTTATTAGTCATGAAAATTGAAGCAGCATAGGTCGAGATATTCTCACTATTAGTCTCAAATATAGATCAGCAACTCCAAAGCATCTTTCATTTGACCCTCCCTGCCCGGTGCATCTGTCAAACTCCATGACCCAAGTCTGTAACAGAGGCTTTTTAGCACGAAGCCTCTGTTACAAAATACAATTCTTAGATATTTTTTGTTAAATATCAGACAACTTCAGTCACTCCGAAGGCCACTGATAGTCAAATCTGTCATAGGTGACATAATTTACGAGCTATAAAAGATGTTTTTGCTGAGTTGCTGTCCAGCCTTAACTGACACCAAAATGTAGTGGCATAAAGGGGCCACAGTATGAACTTTGCCTCTTTATTCACAGGACTGTAAACAGGCGCCTGCTGTCTCCCACTGCACACACAGCTCACACACGCATTGATACACATACAGGTGCACTGGAAAGCACACACAAGTCAGAGAGTGCTCATAATATCACCCTGTTTTACTGGTCATATAAATTCTGGCAGCGGTGTTGCACCTGGAGAACACACACACACACACACACATATGACACAAAAAATATGACAGTAAGCTTACACTAACCCGGCCATATGCAGACACACACATGTGAGTGCTCACACCCACATTTATACATCTGTCTGTGCATGTACACGTCCAGCATTACATGTATACACATAGGGCTTTGGGAGCACCGAGGCTGTAACAGTTAGAACATGGTGAGCTCCACACCCCGCGGTTCAAGGTCAGACCAGTCGGTCTGTGGAATCTGCTAGCCCCTGCCCCTCCCCACGTCCCTCACCCCCTGACCCTCCCCTCTCCTCCAACCACCCATGCTCTGGAATGGAATGAGCCACCCCTGCAGTGTGCCAAAGGAAACCCCTTCATCGATAGACTAACCACATACTGATACTGTACTGTGCAGCTTTCTTTGGAATAGTGCTGACCTGTACAAGGCTGGTCTGCATGTATTTGTGCGCGCACACACGCACACACACACACACACACACACACACACACACAAAGTGGCACAAACACTTGCAGCACTTGAAAATTTGTAATATGAAGTAGAGTTTTTGGGAATGTCAAACGTCCCAAATGTCAGTAATAGAGGCAAAACCTTAAGGCTCATATCTGATTGCGCACCATGAAACCCAAAGAGTCCACTCAATTATGGTCAGCTCACAATTCGGGACATTCCTTCCCCCTCACCCCTCGCCCCCTGTCCTTCCTTTTCACTCCAGGGTCAAAGTTTTCACCTTATCTGGAAGCCATCAGCAGTACCAGTCCCACCTCTGTGACTCATTTAGTTGAAACTGTTGCAGGTCGTTAAAATCCCTCTCTCAAGGTCTGAGAAGTAAGGGGGGAGGGGGGGAGTCACACACACACACACACACACACACAGACATTTAAAGCAATACTTCACAAGCGAGGTAATCCGGGTCTCTGCCAAGATTTTCCCTGCCAGTTACAGCACATATTGTCTAGCGGGCAGACTACGACTCAGATGTTGTGAGGGCGAAGGAAGAGGAGGAGGAGGAGGAGGTGGAAGGGGGATTCTGCTGTGATCCAGTTTACTATTTTGACTGGGGCTTTCTTCTCGCTGTGTGGTCATGGGGGAGATCGGCACAGCCAGCAGGCACTGAGGACACTGGCATGGCCACAGCCTGACACAGAAGCCACGTGGCCAGAGGAAGAAAGAGAGGGAGGCAGTGTTGAGAGAGAGAGAGAGACGTGTAGGAAGGGCCGAGCAGAGCTATAGGGTGAGGAATGGGGGTGAGGTTGTTCTGGTTTTCTGGTTTTCTCTTTTATGTTCTCACATTTTCTCACCCTGCGTCCTTGTCTCTTCCTGCCTCCTCCTTCTCTTCTCCCTCGTGCTTCTCAAACACGTCCTCGCTCTTGCACTTCAACTTCAGCCTGACCAAACTTAAACCTTGTCCCTCCATCCATCCCTCAGTCCTTCTTTGCACCCCCCCCCCCCTCTTTCCTCAGACAGACACAGCTACCCTCCTGGACGTTTCCTTTCTGCCGGCCTGCCCCAACAAAGGTGCTCAGTCATGTGAAACCTAATCTCCAGCCCCCCAAAACCTGACCCTTGACCTCTTCAGTCTTCACACAGCCAAAGGGGGAGGGGAGCCGGGGCAGGAAAGGGAGGCTTTTGGGAAAAGGTCACATTCCCGAAGACACTTTTGTGTACGCACGTGTGTGTGTCTATGTGTGTGTGTGTGTGTGTGTGAGTGTGCATGCACCCAATCCATTATGTGGTTTGTGTTCCAGCATCAGCATGTGCGTTTGATTCTGTGTCTGCGTACAAAAGTGCATGGGGGGGGTTTGCCTGTATAGTCCAGTGTGCTGCCTTTTTAAGTTTTCATGTATGTGCATGCATGCATGTCTTTGTACAGTAGGAATGCACACTGTATGCGCGTATGTGCATGCTTGTGAGAAAGCACTTTCAGCCCCCAAGCATTGCTGCCCTTAGACAAAACACAGACTTTGTTTTCTAGCAGAGTCAGACCTGTAAGTCTTGTCTGGGCAGAGCTCCTCTCCTTCCACCCTATATTGGCAATCCTCAGATCTTTGTGTCTGTGTGTGTGTGAGTGAGTGTGAAGCATAGTGTGTATATGTGTGAGGCACTGGGTGTCAGCTGTCCTGGGTGATTAGTGCTTTTATATTGTTCCAAGGAGCCCGGACGAGGCCCCCTCTTCACTGCACCACAGCACAGCTGCAGTCTGCCTCTCCATCTCTGCTCTTCAGCCTTCCTCTACTCACTGACACTCATGAGGCGGGCTCTGGGCCCAAAAAAAAAATGTGCCTGAAACAGAGGCAAGGACTAGAGGAAGAGGAATAGACAAAGAAACGGAGAATGACGCAGTGCATGTAATATAGGGAATAAGGAAAAGGTGGAGCGATAAAGAGGGATGACCCACTGACAGTTGACGCAAGGAGGAGACAGACGTGATAGAGAGACGGAGGAAGGCAGAGGGATAGATGGAGAGCAGCGCACAGAAGTGGCATATTAGGAGGATTAGAGAGTCAATTCAACGCACCGACTCTCTCCTGGACAGGATTTCCCCAGCTATGCCTGGGAGGCCTCCTCTGCTTTAAACACGCAGGCAAGTCAGGACAGAGAGAGAGGTGAAGTAGGGGAGGGAAAGCGAAAGAGGGAGGGGGGGAATCTTTATCTTTTCAAGAGTGTTTGTGAACTAGTTTTGATTAGCATAATGAACTAATAAATTCATGCCCTTCAACAGAGAGCCAGTGTATCCCCCTAAGACCTGCCAGAAATGAGAGTAACAAAAATAACACTTTTTTTCACTCCAACAGCTTGTCTTACAAATGGAAAACAAGTTTGATGATTAAAACTATTCAAACAGGACTACAGGCGTTATTCCCTGCAAGACAAACTTTTTGAAAACCCTCCTTTCAGCTAAAGAGCTGTGACTGTTGCCTTTACGAGTTAAGGACATATGTCTACACAAGGATGGGGGGGGGGGGGGGGGTGGTAGGCAAGGGCCAAGAGTCTGCTATGGGAAAAGTATGTCTGCTATGCATGGGTTGTTTGGTGGCGGGATTTGTGGGCCAGAGCATTGTTGCTCTCTTGACATTGAACTTGGGAGATCGGAGACGGGGAGGGGGGGGGGGTTATCCACCCTCCTGAACATTATAAGTTTGTATATGAGCGAGAACACACACAGGCTAACAAATCCTAGCTCACAACACCCACCCAACCACCCCCACTTCCTTGCGACTCTGCTTTATCTTAACTGTCAACACCTGGCCTAAGCAGGAACCTCTCTCTATCTGTGAACTTTAATCTGGCCCTGCTAGGCAAACAGCGCCGGGCTCGGACACGGAGAGCGATTAGTCTGTCACGTTGCCCTCCAGTGCTTCAGCAGGGAGAGGAGGAAACAGGGGAAGGGAGAGGTCGGAAGAGAAGAGAGAGATTGGGACGGAGAAGGATATATAATGTTAGATACAGCATAATGGAAAAAAAGAGATGAAACACATGAAGAAGAAGAAAAGACACAAAGACAGAGCAAAGGCTGAGAGAGTAGTGTGGTGGTGGTGGTGGGGGGGGGAGATGGGGGGCGAGACAGGGAGACAGGAGGGATATGAGAGGGTTGTTGGAGATACAACACAGACGCTTAGCTGACCTGACAAGGCCACAGACCAGAGATACGGTGGTGAACTTCCACTCCTCAATGATGGGTGACTCAAGTTGAGACATGCAAACACAGTCGCAGGGCACTTTAGTGCAATGTAGCATTTATGTGTGTGTGTGTGTCTGTCTCCTCTGAATAGTCTTCTACGGTATTTTTTAATTAGCCTGTGTGTGCATACAGGCCACAAAACAAAAATTTAAAACAAAAGCACCAAATTCAGATATGTATGTAATACTTTTTATTTTTTTCAAGACAAAATGGCTGAGTGAAGAGAATAATGCAGACAACAGCTGAAAATAGAGTGGCATCTCCATAACTGAAAAATAACAACAACAAATAACAACAGAATCTGTAAGTCGAGCAGGAACTCATGAATGTTGGTCAATGACCTTTGGTCATCAAACAGAGAAATTAAGCCGTCACAATTCATCAGGAGGGAGAATAATGAACTGATTTGTTTTGCAGTGACTCTGTTCTGAACAGAGCATGTGTGTGTGTAGTCATAATAAATAATGTCGACCAATGCCGTAGGTCAACTTCAAGTTCAGTTCAGAACAAATAGCTTGTGAGTAAATACAGAACACAGGATGAAATCTGGCTGAAAACTCAAATGTACCTCAATACCATCAGTAATAACATGTACCAAACTCTTTTCTTTCTATGATTTCTGTTACATTTAGAATATGCCTTGCATATGAGATGTACCACAGTTAAATTATAAAGCACCATGGTTCTTTTGGCAATGAAAAAACTAAATTCAAAAACAAAAACTGTAGCAAGAAAATAAAATAATAATGCTTTTTCAGATTGATGTTGAATTGATTGCATATGACAAAAGGTCTTTTTCAAAAACGGCTGGAATGTTATCAGGTGGTACATGTTCAAGGACAGTAAAAAGTTGGCTACCGAGAAAACCCAACAATAGCTTGTATTACTGCATATAAAATGGCAGGAGAGAAAAATATATAAAACAAACTAAAAAGATATGTACAACCACCTGTTTTATCTCATTGTGGTCACTCCAGCGGGACTGCCTGAAAAGGCCATTATATGACCTCTCACCCTTGGGGAACACAACAACGTTTTCTTTTTCAAAAACATACTTATTTTCAAGCATAGAAATTATTCACACTATATTATCCTGCCAAATTAAGAAAATATACGGTGGCAGCTTGTTGGGATTTTTTCACTACAGAAAAAAAGGATACATTGAAACCTTTAAAGAGTACAGGCAAAACAGTTAAAAATACAGGCTCCAACATAAATACTATAAGTGCCTACACTAAGTGAACATTAATTTCAAATACCATTCTAAATACAGGAAAAAGGTAGACCATAAATGTGTTTTGAACATAGGAACTTACATGACTGTGCATTTTCCTATGTGTTTTAAGTTCTCTCTATATATTTATATATCATAAATCTCTCCCCAATGCAAATTTGTGTTCAACCTGAAGTATTGTGTATAGTAAAGGCAAAACAGATGAAGACATGTTCATTACAATTCATTACATAGTGATCAAGTCCCGGATGTCACCAAGAAAGAAAAGAGAAACGACAGTAAACAATAAACAATAAAACAAAATTTAAATAAAGTTCTCCCCTAAAGATATTGAAGTGTTACTTTAAAAACTCAACAACACAATTTACTTATCTTTTTAAATCAAATTTGTAGAATTTGTTATCTTTCTGTACTGAGCATTATATTTCTATAGTTGGTGTGAAGCAGGATGTCTATGGCGGTTCCTGCATTTCCTTCCCCAAAGAGCCAAACTGATGTTTAGTTCTCAGGAGGAGACATGGCTGGCAACAGTTTATCTTTTTTTTTTTCCATTTTTCTTTTTAATGCAAAGCAATGACACCACTAATCTGTCAGCATAAGAGCAAGTTTTCCCTTGAGCGTCCGACTGTAAACTGGGAAAATTGAACAGTGCACGTAGGTAGTCCCAGAACTGAAATCTGGTCCTCATTTTATACTCAACCGACTGTACCTCCGATTAGAGAGACAGATACAGAATCCAAGGCAGAGTGACAAGTGCTATATCATCAACAATGAAAGGGGATGGAGATGAAAAAAAAATACGACTACCACAATGAGGTCTAGAGCACGTTAACTGAAAAGAACAAAAAACTTGAACATTTCCTCTAAAGAACTTGTGTGGAAAAATGTTTTTACTAAATTCAGATTCTTGACTTATGATTTGGGCTTCGTTTCCAATGTGAGTTAATAAAAAACAGGTTTCAGATTACTTAAGGGTTTCTAAGATCTAATGCGGTAAAGAGAATAAGCGCTATAAGGACATAAACATTTGAATTGTAGAGACACCTGGTCAACCCACTCCCCACCTGCTACCCTGACCCTCACCCACTTAACCCTCCGACACCCAGCCAAACCCCCACCACCCAAAATCTGTCTGGCTTACAACAACTAAAACCCACTCTGTGGTCTTCAAATGGCTGCTGGCTACACTGCCTGCTTGCTGACACTGAAGAAACATAATTCTGTGCTACTTACAAAAAAAACCTGCAAACTTTTAATTTTCAAAGAAAATAACCACTCTGGAAAATTAAGAGCTTTACGTTGGTTAAAACAACTCATCCGTCTACCCTCTCAGTACGGTACACATGTACCAGAAAACAAATGCCTAAACCAAAACTCTACACACCAACCTCCTACTCCTTTTTAGCATGTAACATGCCAGTAAACAGTATCATAATCTGGAGAATAACAATATACATGAGTCAGGCAGATAAATGATTTACCAGAGATACACATAATCATTTATTCTTTTTTTTTTCTGTTTTTTTGTTTTTGTTTCAGCTGGTTCCTTATGCTCTGTTAAGTCACAAAACGACAGGGTCATACAGGTGCTTGATGCAAGGACCTGCTTCTTCCATATGTGCACAAAAATGTCCTGTAATCTTCTATAGCTGAAACTCCGAGCTTATAGCAAAAAGGAGGATTAACTAATGCAGGTAAAATATCCAAGGCACTCTTAGTTGTCATTTCACACCATATTGGTAATTTCATTGCTGTTTGTCAAAGAAATATTTTATGGCGCTAGTGCCTAGCATTTCATAGGCAGCCCAATTTTCATATATATATATATATCTTATGTCAATCTTGCATGGAAAATCTTTCACAAAGATCAGTTTTACGTGTGACCCTGCTTGTCTTGATGTTTCGATAATATGACACTGTCCACTATGTTTGAACACAAAACTGTACATGATATGTAAAACAGTATGTACTGTATGCAGCATGGGTTCTCATAACTAGCTTTTTTTATGTTGACGAAATCAAAAAGTATCAACAGCAACACATGTACAACCAAACCCACCAGCTGAGGACAATTTTTCTCTCTAAGTAGCCAAAACACACCGAGCATGCTGTCCAGTTACAAAAAATACAAAACGTGTAAATTATTGCACAATAGAAAGGCTCAAAAAGTTTTGCGTTTGATGCAATAGTATTGCCCCAATGATGGATCATGCATTCAGCTTTTTCCAGTCAGGGATGTTAACAGGGCTGTACCGTGTACTGGTGTCTAACCCTGTTGTCCTTTCCCCTCAAATATTGGCTAGTTAGCCAGGGTCGCTTTTTAGCCAGGGGAGCCGAGAGAGAGCCGCCAGCACGCTGCTCTTTGCCTACTCAGTCTTAATGTCATTAGACAGAGGGCGGTCGCTGTGCCACTTCTTCATGTGTTTCTCCAGAGTGCTGTATACACTGAAAGGCATGTGGCAGATTTCACATTTGTACACGTCCTTGCCCATCTGTCCGTGGGTCTTCATGTGGCGGGTGAGCTTCGAGCTCTGGGCGCACGCATAGCTACACAGCTCACACTTGTAGGGTCGCTCTCCAGTGTGACTGCGTCGGTGCACTGTCAAGTTGCTGCAGTTCTTGAACACCTTGCCACAAAACTCACAGGTGTCACTGCGGCGGCCGTCCTTGGAACTCGGCCTGCCGTTCCCGCTGCCGCCGTGGGGAGTGCTGGCCCCACTGCCGGTGCCGCTGCGTCCTGAAGCGGCCCGCTCCCCGTCCAGCTCGCCAGGTGGGGTGGAGAAGCGTAAGCTGCCGTTTTCTGACGAGTGCTCCGATGAGGAGGCGAAGGGCGATTGTCTGGAGTCCCCACCTGTAAAGTTGATGAAGGGGTCCTTGAGTTGTCGTGAGGCAGCGTAGCCAGCTAGCCACTGGGAGTAGACGTTCTCTGTGTTTGGGATGGTGGGTGTGGGGGGGTCAAGGTCCTTCTCCACCTTGATGCGCTTGGACAGGGGACTGAGGGAGCCAGGGCTCACCCCTCCACCCAGCAGCTTCCTGGACAGGCTGTCAGTGGAAATAGGACCCAGACCATTGATGGTAGTGGTGGTTCCATCATCAGCTCGGTCTGACTCCATGGCCAAGTCCTCGTCAGCAGGCTCCCGGGACGAGCTCCGGTGGTGTGGGTGCAGGGCCTCACTGTTCTGGTGGTGGCGGGCCCCTTCTAGGCGCAGGCTGAACCGATAGTCATTCATTCCCTTTCCTTCATCGACTCCAGGCTTACTCTCAATTCCCTCCTCCTCCCCCTCCTCCTCTTCTTCTTCCTCTTCTTCGTCCTCCTCTTCTTCCTCCTCTTCCTCCTCCTCCTCTTCCTCCTCTTCTTCTCCATTCTCACATGTCAGGCCATTGTTCTCACTCTTGAACTTGGCCACGACTGACTTGAGAGCGTCTGTGGCGCTGCCCATCAGCTCGCTGGTACCCGGTTCAGGGGAGCTTGCAGTCGAAAGGCCATCATCTGACTTGGCATTAAGCACAGAAGACTTGCTCTGACAGTGCGTCTTCATGTGCCGTTTCAGTTTGCTGGCCTGGGTGCAGGCATGATTACAGAGGTGACACTTGAATGGCTTCTCCCCTGTGTGGCTACGCCGGTGAACGATTAGGTTGCTCTGGAACTTGAAGGTCTTCCCGCAGAACTCACAAGACTTTGACTTGAGTGGTGTTCCCGGTTGGACCGCATTGGATACAGGATTGGGGGTGGAGCGTGAGCCAGAAGGTGACTGAGAGGTGGAGAGAGGAGGCGTAGCTGAAAATGGAGGCTTAGAACCTGGCTGGAATGGCTGTAGAAGCCGTTGCATAGGGCTGGGCCTGTTAGGGGAGAGGGGTGGGGAAGCCCCAGTGGCGTTCCCAGCCAGCTCACGGAGACGTCTGGAGAAGTCCATGCTCGGAGGGGCTTCTAGCGGCACTGAGTTGAGCCTCATCACCCTGTCAAAGGCGCTGGGATGGTGGGTTGCCAGGGCCAGGTCATCGGGACTGAGGTGGTGGCGTGGTGGCGGGCTGAACAGTGGCGGGGTTCGGGGGTATCGGCCCTCACGAGGTGTGGACACTGAATCCCGGCCAGACCCGGAGCCCGGCATCCTCAGAAGGCTGTAAGGACTGCCATCAGCCAAGTGGACAGCATGGAGGGGAGGCTGGGAGGAGGCACAGTCACCCCCCATCCCAGGAGCTGCAGCCACACGGGGGGTGAGGGGACTGCCGGGTTCACTCTCCAGATAGATACGGAAGCCATGGGTGTTCTGGGCATGCTGGAGCAGGAACCAGGCACTGGTGAAGGGCTGCTTACAGGTGGTGCAGGTGTAACTGCTGGGCTCATCTTTATCTGACAAAGAAAAGGGACACACCGAGAGAAACAAAATGTGAAATTGACCTGTTAAACAACATCACACCATAATTGTAGAATTATTCAGAAAGATGCCTGACACATCTATGATGAAATTGAGGCTGTAAAATATCTAACAAAATGTCCAATATGATCATCAAAAACGGAGAGAATGTGCAGGATTTAGCAGAAAACCTATTTCAGTTTTTGAATGAGTTCACTGCAATTTTTTCCATTTTCTAGCCCTTTGATAATATGCCCCCATTACATCACCAATTATTTCTGGCCAAAACGACTGTGATAAGATAAAAGATTTAAAAAGGATTCTAAAAATCTTGAAAAGACATGACAAAATTGGATGAAAATAAATTTGTTAACACAGAGAAATGAATTTTTACAGTGCACCGTGCATTTTAAAATCATCGTTACAGAAAGTCCAATCCTGCACGACAACACTGTGAAAGACTAAATGTCCATTTGATAACCAGCATTAACTTTCAGCGGGTAAATGCTTAACAAAAGAATTAATAAAATAATAATGAGAGCAGGCAGCAAATACAAAATTTACACCGATGAAAAGGCATAGGAATATTTCGCACGATAATTGACTTTCATTAGCACTTGCACACTGACCAGAGATTTGCCTGACAATGCTCACCTAATCTCGTTAAACACACTCATCTCACCTCCAATGCCATGTTTACAGAATTAGCTAGGCTAAAGTGGGCCAAGTATCTGATGCTGCATATTAATGGTGAATACAAATAAGAGGTCACATGTTAATAAATTGTAGCAGTGTTTATCACAAAAAACACAATTGCAGCAAAAAAAGAAGCACAGGGTAAAATTGTGTATGTGTGTTTGTGTGTGGGTGGGGAGGCTCCAATAAAAATGCATTTCATGCATTACTTTTCTATTTCTGATATTTCATGCTTTATGGATTTATTTAAATCCTCTCAGGTGAATAGAAAAGGAGAAGAAGGGGAAAGCAGAAGTGAGAGATATGCAAAATAAGAAGCATCCACCACTTGCAAATGTGCTCCGTCTTTCATCTTTTGGCTTTCTTATCCTTTCTTCTCCTTTTTTATTTTTTTCACTGGAGGGCATTTTTCTGAAGTCATTTGCAGACACTGAACCCAAAACCATGGCCGCACAGTGCAAGAGAGGGAGAACAAGGGAGAGGTGTGTATGTATGTATGTGTGTGTGTGTGTGTGTGTGTGTGTGTGTGAGTGTGTGCATCTGATTGCGACCATGAGCGATCCCTAAGATGGTGGATGGACAGTCTTGCATGTTTTACGCCTGCTGTGACTAAGAGACAAAGGGGTGAAGAAGAGGCAGAAAGAGAAGATGGCTGCTGAGAGAAAAGAGTGACGTTGCGGATGAGAAGTAGACAGATTGGTGTTTTGTGGTCCTCCTTTCTATCTCATGTGTCCGCAGCCACCGTGGCCCCCTCCGAGCATTCTCACTTAAAGACCAGAACACGGCATAAAATGTGCACCTAATCAAACCTCCACGCAAACCTTTTTCTCTTGACTGAAAAGAGTTGGAAGGGGGTATACTGGTAAATTATGGATCATTACAATCTGCAAAAATTACAGTTAATTGCTGCCACCTGCAAGGGGCTTTGACCCACTATGGAATTTTTCCATCATAAAAAAGCCATTTGCCCATACACGTTTTTGCTCCCTCTCTCATAAGCACAAATAAAATGTGCCCATTACATTGGCCTTGGCTATATGTATGTTTCCTGATTATGTGTGTGTTTTTATGGCTTTAAATAGAAAGCCCCATATCACTCGTAAAACCGTTGCAATAACCTGGCCTCTCCTGCTCACTTTGCTTTGATTTGCAGCCTATACACACTTCCTCAAACCTGTCTTAATGCGGGAGCAGAGAGTGTATATGCATGAGGAGGAAAATAGATTAATTTTTCTGCTATTGTGAAGGACGAGAGAGGGAGATGGGGGGGTTGGCTAGAATGTCATCCTCTCCTCCGAGACACAGCTGCGTCCATCAGAGGAAAGAAAGAAAGCACTGAGGGATCATGGATGTGAAGGAAGGAGGTAGGGCAGAGGGAAGGGAGCAAAGTGGGGAGAGAAGTGTGGCGTGAAGGGGACAATCCTAATGTCGAACCACCACAGTTCTGAAGGACACGAGAGCCACAACACAGCACTTCAAAGCCTATAGTGAATTCGTGTATCAAAAACAGCATGCCTTGTGCTATGCAATCACAAGCCCATCTACGGACATTTGACAAACTGTGCTCATGCCACGAGCAGCGACAATAATTGTTATTCCCACCGAGGCAGTCGAGACATTGATGGGCCTCAAGCCAGACCAACGCATGCCCATGTTCACAACAACGGCTGAGAAGATATCTAAATAAGCCCACTGTTGTCCTTAATAGCTGTCCTCAAAGAAATAGAAGGACAGTTATTCAAAAGGCAAAAAGACATTCTGACAAGGCGTTTGACGGCCTTGAAGGTTGTTTTTCCTTTGCTACTGTGAAGAGCTGAGAACTGTGCGAGGGAGGAAGGATGATCCTATAAACGAGTCTGTCCTCTAATGGAATAAAAGAGAGCTCCCTCTCGCTCTCTCCGTCTGTTTCTCTCCTTCCATTAGCTCTAAGTCTGTGGTGAGTTAGGGCTAGAGAGCAGGAGAGCTGGGGCTAATGCTGGATCTCCAGGTCCCTTTGAAATCGGATCAGCAGAGAGGGGAAACCACACTGACAACCCCTTAGCTGCCATTTCATGGCAGGGGCTGAAAGAGGGGACTTTGGGGGAGAGAAGACAGAAAGCATATAGGAGAAGTGAGCGAGGGCAGGGGGATCAGGGGCAGAAAATTGGAAGAACGATAATCACTAAAAAGAGAAATATAAAGAACTAAAGAGGCAGAGCACAGCGGAGGGATGTAGAAGAGTCAAAGGAAGAGGGAAGGGGTTAACAACTCCTTCAAAGCCATTTCAGCACATTGCAACACAAAGCTGGGAGGAGGCCATCATGGCGTCACAGTGCACCACTATCAGGCAGAGAATATGATCCAGGGCTCATGCAAAAAGCACAAGGCCAACTGGGCCGACTGACGCAAGGGCAGGGAGGAAATTATGGCTCCTTAAGCAGCAGATGTGGCCGCCTGTAGCTGCTAACACCACATTCACACCACCGTCCCCGACACAAAGCAATACGCCCAAGCAGTCTCGGAGGCTGGGGCATCATGTACACTTTGCTCATGCAGATTGCTCTATTGTTAATGACCCAACCCCCAAAGCCAGTCTCTCTCAGCCACCAAGTACGCGCACACAGGGTAACCATACCACCCCCTTCTGCCTTTATCCCATCAGCCAAAACACAGCCACAAACACAAACAAACAAAGCCACAGACGCCAAGACAATCATGACCTTGAGTCCGTGCTGGTAGGTTAGTGATGCGTTAAGAAAAATCCACCCATCTACTCTCTCAAACTTTGTAGCCATACATCGAAAGTTAGCAGACTCGGCCTGACCTTACATTTTTTTGTTTTGTCCTTGACCAAGCCTGATAGCGGGCTCAGGCCGTCCTGGTGTGACCACGCAGCTCTCACTGATATTGGTCATTTAGCTAATGGAGGATGGAGCTAACAGGATTAGCTCGCAGGCCTTCCAAAAGGGGAAGGAGGAAGAGGAAGGCACAGATACGGGAGACATGGGGGGCATGTCACACAGCATGTCACCGCCAAGTTATCAGTCGCCTGAGCTTGGGAGCACTCACTCACTCACTCACTCACTCACTCACTCACTCACTCACACACACACACACACACACACACACACACACACACACACACACACACACCTGAAAAGTGATTATGCTAATAGCAGGTCTTTGCCAATATTCATAAGTGTTTATAGGTGTTGGAGTGAGTGCCTTGGGAAGACGAAGGGCTGTCAATACAGTGCCTCTTAAGAGTGCCTCAGCCGTAACCGGTGTTAATGTGATTACTGCTCTACTGTTTATGTCATTAGGGTATTCACAGTCAGGGATTGCACAGGGGTGAAGAGTGAAGTGTGAGAGGACAGGTTGAGGAAGAAGGTGGGGAAGTAGTGGAGGCTCCAAGGAACCCATTAGTGTCCTGCACTTTCCAAATCCCCTCTGTCGTTCACAACTTTCACCTGACTTGAAGGCCTGAGTGGAAAAGCGACTGTTGGCAAATGAACTAAAATCATTTGTGCGAGCAGCTTCATTTCATGAATAAATTCAGGCTTGGGTGTCTCATGCACGTTATCAACCAAAGATGCTTTATCAGTCTCTGCATTTGTTTGCATTTGTGAAAATACCTGATAGAGCAGCTGGCAGGCCTTGACCTTCCTCCTCACTTCTCTATCTCTCTCTCTGTTTGTCTGCGTTTCTCTGCCACACACCCGCATTCACACACTTGCTTCTTTGTCTTGGGCCAGACTTGCTGTGGTGAGCTGAGCAACTGGCCACAGACAAAAGGCTTGTTTGACCAACACTTGTTCCTGAGACAAAGCCGGATGCAGGAAATACGGTTTACTAAACAGAAAGCCAGCCAGGGAACAGAACAGGACTAAATCCCAGCTTTTTACAAGTCCGATGTGGACCAGGGCCTGCAACGCTGGCCAGTGTTGGGAGTCGCACATTACACAATTGGGAGAAGCTGACCACTAACCACTGCACACATCCCACATGAAGAAAGGATATATAGAAAGAGGCGGTGAGAAAAAAGAACGAATGGAGAACCAAGAGAGTCAAATACGGGGAAAGAGAGAGGTAGACTGGGACAAGAGAAGCCTAGCTGGCATGAAGAAGCAAGGGGGGGGGGTGAGCAGATCTCTAGATAAAGATGCATGGTGGTCTTTGAGGGCCTGTGCCCAGTATAAAGTAATCTGCTGGCTGTGGCTTTGTCTCCAATCAGACTTTCACACTTCTTACCTTTCCTTTCCCCTTCTCCTTCTCCTGAAAGTTGATAAGAGCAACAGTGGAACTGAGGCGTCTCTCTGAGCCACTAAGAAACCATTATGGACAGATGGCACCTGCACGTGGGCCAATGAATGCATGCACCATACACAATAGACAAATGCGTGTGTGTGTGTGTGTGTGTGTGTGTGTGTGTGTGTGTGTGTACGTTTGTGTGTGCTGGGGACGTCTGATGTGTTTTTCATACACATGTGCTTTTGCATGCGTGTGAGTGTTTCTGTAATGGGACACGTGTGCTCATTGTTAACGAGTACGACCACATGACTGAATCCATGTATGTGTGAATTTGTGTGTGTGTGTGTGTAAATTAGTATGTAATACACTTGCTACAATCATTTTAAAATTAGCATCACTCTACCCTATCTCTTTCCTCTTCGTAACCTTACTCCCTTTGATCATTTCTTGGTTGAACTGTGTTTGAACTGACCGTCCAACCACCCATCCACCCGACCGTCTGACCCTCTATCACTCCATCCCTCCATCTATCCATCCATTCCAACTAAGCCCAGCTGGACAGCTTTGTGCTTGGGTGCGGCTTGGTCCGGCAGACCTTATAATAAGCCGGGCCAGCCGAGTCTCTGATGCAGATCATTATTTGCTCTCTGCTTACCAGCGACGGTGGGAGGCCGCATCCTGTTGTTTCTCATCCTAGCTCTAATGGTACGGTGAAAAGACCTCTGGGCTTCTAAGCTTAACCAGTCTAATTAAATGGACCATCGCTTATGTAAGCATCCACAGAGATTATTTATTGAGTTGGGATCCACTTCACAGGATCAAACCGCTGTCAACAAAAGCCAACGCTCAATGGAGCAGGTATTAAATAAAGGAGTGGAATCAAAGAAACTGCACACTGCCAAGTGTCAGTTTAAGCACACATATCCAGGTACATAAGAAGACTTAATCAAGGAGGAGTATTTTTGGACTCGGGCAATATCCCAGTTGGGCAAGAAGTCTCTTAGCACTTCAGAGGGGAAATGTGAAAAGTATTCTGTCAAAGAACAGATATGTCTCAATAATCTGCAGCTTAAGAGGAGGAGGATAGAGTGGAATAGGCTAATGAAGAATGTAACTGAATAAAATAGAATTCAACGGAATACGGTAAAAAATCCTTTTTTGCTTTCAAAATACAGGCTTGCAACATTCAGATGTGAGCATCCACTGTCTTTCCTTACAAGCTTCATCCCTATTTGAAGTGCACAAGACAAGAAAGTCTCGGTAAGACATGAGGCACAGCAGCCTGAGCTTCACTATCTCTGCATAGCTCAGCTTTTGACAGGCTGGCGTCCCTGCAGAAAGGATGGAGGGGGACCAGGGAGGTCGACTAGATGCACATTTCTGCATAAATCTCCAGATAGATAGCATCAGGAGACGAGAAGCAGGGGAGGGGGGCAGGCAAGCAGCGGTGGATGATAAGGCCCCCGGGGCAGGGCATTCGACACTGTCAAAACTGCTTCGTCTCTGGGTATTGGACGAGTGGAGCACGTTATGAGCCAGCATACCATTTGCCAGGACGCGATTCGGCTTCACCGGAGCATACAGGGCCCTGTATCTGACCTCCCCGCTTTCCCCCTCTTCAGTCTTCGCAGACATGCAGGGAGCTGGACAGAACAGCACAGACACAGCATGCAAAAGGACTATGTAGATTTGAAGTGAGCACATTACAGATTACAGTAAAGCTTACAAAAAACAGCTTTACTGGTGAATATTCTGAGCAAACACAATGATATAAATACTGATACAATAGTAAGAGCTGTCTTTTTTCAGTCACCTGTATCAAAGGCCCACACACAAAGAGCACAAGTAGCACAGAAATGTGAACTGCTGAACTATCCTTCTTGTTGTTTCATCCTTTTTCTTCCTACTGTGAATCCACAGGTAGAGAATGCCAAAGAACGAGAATCGACTGTTTTTCTTTTACATACTTTATTTATTCCTCCAAATGAATGAATCTATTCTTCCCTGTGGCAGGAGCACAGCATCAGCCAGGTTGGCTCAAGTATGAATGAGCTATCTTGCGTGAAGACACTTCAGCAGGAAAGCCTCCCCTCTCTCTTGTTCTAAACACGACTGGACTTTTTACGGGACGTTCTGCCGAGTGAAGTGTGATACAGATTTTTACATCGTCTAACGCATAAAGAGCAAGAGGCTTAACTTCCTGAGAAATTCTTTGTTGCCACCAGCATGAAGCACTCCTACAAAAACTAAAGAGTTTCTGAAAGGAAAGAATGGCGGTGCTCTTCGTTAGGTTTTTGACATTTAGCCCATATAATGCTGGTGCTTCTGTTGCTTTGTTCGCCTGCTGTGTGTTTAACCTCATCCTGAGGCCACGAGTGGACTCACTGAATGTGAAATGGCTAGCAACTATAGTATGTTGCAATGTCAGGATTCACCGCGCAGTGTGCAGTATAGACAGACTTGCACAGACACGTACATGCACAGGTGATGCATGCATAGGAATACACAAATAGCCATACATGACGCAGCATAATGCAAACACGTCGCTACACACACATATGATACGTTAAAAGGTTGGGGCGATGTCAAAAGTCAGACGATGTCAGAATTTGGGAGGCACTCGCGAGCCCAATCACTGAGAAAGCGATGAAAGAGAGAGGAAGGTAGTGTGAGAGAAAGAGAGAGAGAGAGAGAGATACTGAAGAAAGGTTCAAGAGGAAGACTGGGCAGCGAGGGTTGGAGACTTCGCCTGATCTGCAGGTACAGACCTGCAGTCAGGGTATCTCTGAGCTGACGGAAGTCTGGACACACACACACACACACACACACACGCTGAGTCTGTCTGGACTGAGTAAACACTTCAGCCTGTCTGGAGGATAGAGTCATTCCCTCTCTCGCTTTCTCTCCGGCCCTCATGCAGCCTGCATGCTCCTTTGTTACTCCTCCTTCCATCACGCTATATCACTAACACACTCTGATGACAGCACAGGTTAAAGTGGGTCTGTCCTTCACAATCACACACACACTGACCCTCACACCCCCATGGACACAGTTTCTGCCTCACCCTTTTCTTTTACCTCTGAAATACTCTACCCTTGGCCTATAAGGCACACACAAATAGTTTCTCTGAATCTTTGTTTTTCGTGAGCACAAAGGGACCCTACCTTTGGCTGTAAACACCTGTGCCACAGTACACCTCTCATCTTCTCCACCCACTCGTTTAGAGCCAGGCAGATCTCAAAATCCATCCATCAGGCCAGTGTGTACAAGTCTGCTTTTTTTTCCTCCTACCTTTGCCAGAGGCGCTCCGTCACTGTAAAAAATATTTCCAACACAAAGAACGGTCAGAGGAAAAAAGAGAGGGGGTAAAACAGGGAAAGATACTCATCATTATCTTAATCTCTGTGAGGCAGCACTGAATGTGGGTTTGGGTTTCCAGATGCACATGGCGCACCAGTAAAATACCACATTTTCATGCCCTGATGCTCAGCCGGAATTAGGGAACTGTTAGGAAACACACAGCACCACTAATGTTGACCTCAGTTGTTTGTTCCTGAACACGCTTGCAGTAGCCCCAGAAGCTCTCAGGCGTGGGCCATCATTTAGATACCAATGAACAAGGGCTGTTTTAAACATGCAGTTATTTTTCACCCTTTCCTACCACCTCAGGGTGAAAGGACCAGGGCATGTGAGCTTGGGCCAACCATAGCAGCTCGTTATGCATACGAGCCTCAAGGCATTGTGGAGGGACATGGCACTTTAAAACAAGAGGGCCAGTGTGTTGGAGCGTCCCGTGGCCCGGAGCTGTGGAGGCTGAGGGTTTAACACGCGTCCCATCTGCTGTGTGTGACTGTGCACACAGTGGTCGAGTGGTTAAGGAAGCATCAATAGCCGGACTCTTTAGATCGTGGGGTATCTCAGGGTCAAATGTAGCTCGCAAATCCATTTTTCTTAGAAACAGAGAAGTGGGAAGTCCAGAGAGAGATGTGCTTGTAGATGTGTCAACCGCAGAAGTGATGTCTGGACTTTGGATTGTATCACAAGTTTGGTGTATTTATTTTTTGATACCGGTTCAGTAGCACACATCCTCATTTTACCCCGTTAAATTCACTGCAGTGCAATAACTAGTAAGGTCTAAGACATGAAGCTCCCTAATCCTGTAATAAGAACATGGCCACTAACTGTGAGACCTCAAAGCTCCAGCCCACCGCCATCCATTCAGCCAACCCTCCGCCTTCCTTGTTCCATTATTTATTCCTTGAGGAGAAAACAGTGCTGGGCCACTTCTCAACCCAGACGCTTTCCAAATCCTGATTAAAATTGCAAAATGGCCTCCTGTTCAGCCCTAATTCAGCCCCTTCAAGACATTCTGACAGAAGCAGGAAGAGACATGGCAGGGCGAGGAAGTGGTCAGATATCCAAAGTGACCTACAAATGTTTCTTTCAGTGCTCCTCTGCTCGATGCTAGAACTTGACACTAACACTGCTAGTACTACCCTAGAAGCTTGATACCGAGCAGGGCCACACCTTTATGATTATTATGCTGATTTATGCTGTTTTGGACAAATTCCCCACACGATCGGCTGCCAAATCAAATGATTCACGGTTGGATTGTACGTTACAGGACACAATATACTTCCCCAATGACACAACTCTGTACTGTACCAGAAAAAAGACTGTAGGGTTAGAACAGGGTGAAGGCAACCAGTTAATACCTACATGTAACATCTACCATAAATAACAGTCCGTAAGATGGATGGGCCACATGCTTGGCAATGGCAGGCCACGCTCCACACAATTCTTCACCTCTGAGGCTCGCCGTACCAGATTCCTGCCTACTAATTGAAGACATGTGGTCTGATCAGCCGCTATAGCAAAATGCAAGAGAGGCAGGTAAAATGGTGGACAACAGGACCTAGTAGGCCTCAGAGCTGTATTCCTCTCTCTGAAGGCAAAATCTGCATTTATGTCAGTGATATGTTTAACTTTGTGGCACTGTAAGTCCCTGTAGGAATCATTTGAAATCATGTTTAAGAAGGCTACCCATGTCTTTTAAGTTACGTCCTGTGTACACACGCCGTCACTGGCCAGTTTAAAATGCAGCTTATTCTTATTAATGAAGGTAGCCAACCTGTAGGTTCTGTTGTGCCCAGCTGTAGAGCATAAATCAGGCTTTTAACGAGGCTAGGGCCCTAAGATCTCAAACCTTGCTGGAATGCTACCTGCACAGCCATGCCAAAAATCTGTCTGGGTCTTGGGCACCTATAGATCACTATGTTTACAAGGGGGGGCTATAGCGACCTACCCTGAGGGAGGGAAGGGGGGGCAGAGCAGAGGAGCAGAAAAGGAGGGTGGCAAAAGGGGGGGGGCAAGAGCTATTTCTATTGGGTCATCAGGTTTATGTAAACATGTGTGGTGTTGGTGTGTAAGTGTGCAAGTATGCATGTGTGTTGCATGTACGCATATGTGCTGCACCACAACAAATTCTCTTGTTTTATGAGGACTCTTTATAGGAAGCAACGGTAACCCAGAAAAAAATAATAAGACAGATGGTGCTAATGGGAGACAGAGCGATGAAGACTTAATTCGGCAGTAACGGGTACAAACTTCTCCGGTGGATCAGCAACAGTCAACAAATCATCAGCAAAAAAATCAAGAAAAAATTCCTTCCCTCTCCCTCTAGACATAGTTAATACATGTCTTTGAGAAATGCCAAAATTACTTTTTAGACATCGGAAAGAGTTGATGGAGAGGATAGGCGAAGTAGGCCTGTGTGCCGCTGGTGACAGAAGGATTTATTCACAGACAGCTGCAGGACAGGACACACGCATGTAAAGACTGACTGACTGACTGGCTGGATGGCTGATTTGTTGAATGGCACCTTCAAACCACTGTTTCTGCACAGAAAAAGTCCATGAACCACGACATTCCCCAACAGACAGTGTGCAAGATGTACATACACACACGCATGCAGCCAATACACAGGCCTGATGCAAATACACACATTTACACTCACTAGACTATATTATGCAGCCACACAGAGGGGTCAGAACTCTGCTAAAGTAATGTGTTAAACTGTACTGTAGTTTATTGTCATATGTATTAAAGAGTACAGCAGTACTTTCCAGTGCAATGCCTACACTCCTGGAAAGCTTACCATCTAACCAACCGTACATAAATAAGCCAGCGTGGAAGTGCGGAAATTTGGATTAATGGCTGATCAGGGGATGGGTAGAGCTGGATTCTCGGCCGCGCTCTACAGCAGCACCTGAGATTTATGGGCCAGATGTTTGTGCCATTGCTTCTCTAACAGACTATAAAACTTCATTTTCAGAGGGCAACAGTGAGAGTCTCAATGTAAAAAATCACAAACATGCTAAAATGTTGCAAACGTCAACTCCAAAGCATTAAAATATGTAATTAACAAACTTCTTTCATTACTGGGAATTCTTATGCACTCCTGCAGTTTCACTCTCTCTCTCTTTTTCTCTTTTTCTTTCTCTCTCTCTCTCTCGTGTCACTTGTACAATGACAGTCCTGACAGGAATGTTACTCCACTCCCTGCCAACGTGAACTCAGGTTTTCAAGATCCACCTTGTCATTTTGAAAGGGGCTGACAACCTCCGACTGACGCTGAGGTCACGGGGGCATCGACCCCAACAGACTGCTTGTGTTGCATTCAGAGAAATAAACCTTTGCGCAAGGTCAAACTGTAAAGCTCCATACATGTCCAGCTTATATGGTGTAGACCTGCAGAGAAACGCTTTAGAGACGGCTAACTCTTGTGCCTTTGGCATGGCCGTATAGACATATAAGGACATAAAAAGATGTGTTTGCTCTTAAAACACATGGCCTTTATTGCTCTCGTCCGGTTTCATCACCTTTGCAGCACACAGAGGGGCAGCTGATGAAAAGAGGAATTAAGTGCAGTGAAAGAACAAGGATATTATCTGAAGAGGAAGGGGTGTAGTTGAAGGGTGTCAAGAATGGCATAAAAAGCTGTGGAGAGGAGAAGAAGGGAAAAACAAAAGAGTGGTGGACAGCTTTACACTGCAGCACCCCATTCTAGATTACATTAGTGGCAGCTGCTTCCTTTGTGTGGTTTTATGGCCTGGCCCCAAGAAAAAGCTGCTAAAATTTCATTTAATCTGCAGCAGAAACTCAAGTGTCTGACAGACACTCAGACAAGGGGGCCTTAAAAGCACTATGCTCTCCGATAACTGAGGCAAAATAACTCTAATAATATCTCTCTCCGTGGCCATACAGGCTGACATTTTGTGTAACCGTAGAGGGCTCGCCTGTGCCGCCGGTGCATGGGAAACTGGCCCGCTCTCCCGGTCCAGGGGCAGGCCCTTAATAGCGGGTGAGGGAGCCAGACAACGTCACCCCTTCTTCCCTCATTCTCTCCCCCTTTATCTCCACCTCCTGTTCATCCTTCCAAGTCATTAGCTTATGTTAATCGCTAAAACTACCAAGAGTGACCCCCAGTTTCATTTAGTATGCCACTATACTTAACAGCAGATGACGACGCAGCTGCTACAACTGATTTATTAGAGTAAACTAATTGTATGACTGAGACTAGATTTTGTGCAAATTTTCTCGCAGTGTGTGATGAAATACAATCCAGTCCCCACACGATGTCTTTTCACTTTAAAATATCCTGAAGGCAAAATCCAGTTCTGTAAGTTCAGCCCGCTTTCCCACTCATTTGCTGCTTTTCTTGTGGACAATAATTTTGTCTTACTGCATCACGTTCAAATGTGCCTTGTAAGACCAACATTCTTGCCAAATGATGTGTAATAGGATCTAAGCCGTAATTAAATAAACAAGAACTAAATGTGACTTGGAAACATCAGCATTATCCTTCAAAAACAAATGCTATAGCTCACCTGCCTACTCAGTGTCTGGCTCCTAAAAGACCCAGATATCCAAACGGAAACTCAAAAAAAAAGCCCACTAACAATTTGCCGGCCGTGTTAGCCTGACACAGGGACAGAGCGTTGACAGCGGTGGTAACTGACAGAAAGCAGCAGTACAGGCAGTGGTTAGAGGCAGCTTCCTTCCTGGGCTTTTGGGTGCACAAAACGACATGTCCACATATGTCCACATACATTTTATTCAGATAAACAGAGGGGAAGAGGGGGAGGTGGGGTTGGAGGCGAGAAGGGGCTATTTTGCCATGTGATGCCACTGAAGAAGGGGAGGGGAGGAGGAGGGCAGGTAAGGGCAAACTTTCCTTCGACCTCTCAGATAATAAGATGGCAGGAGTGAGGACGACCATAGGGGGATGGGGGAGGAAGAGGGAGCTGAGCGGAGCCAGGGAAAGGCGAAAGCAGAGATGGAGAGACAGGGAGGTGTCTCTCCGGGCCAGATCTCCGCTCTCTCGGTCTGAATGGGACAGATCACAAATGACGATGGTTTTATCCCACAGGAGCAGGTCTCACTTGCTGCTCATCCTCTCAGGTTTGGCTTAGGCTTAAGAGGCTGACGCCAGCGTGTGGGAATAAAGTATGGCCACCACATAAATGGGAACAGTTGTCAGCCTTCTTTCTCCGAGTCTTGCTAGACAGGCAGGTTTTTCTCTTCACAGTCTAATTAACACAATTCTTAGAATTATTATAATGCCTAATGCATTTGTGCTACTTGTTGAGCATGCTGAGTTCTTTGCAAAGCGAAAACATTTTGAGAGGTGGTAATTTACTACATATTAGTGCATTTGTCAACTAACTTTTAAGAAATTGCCTGTTTTGGTATCTTTTGGAGAAATACGCTTCTTTGCTTTGTTGCCACGAGCTAGATGAAAAGATTGATGCCATTCGGTGGGTTGACTGCTCAGTCCGCCTAGTGTAGCATAAAAACTGAAAACAGGGGGAAGTAAGTAGCCTGGCTCTGTCCAAAGGCAACAAAGTGCTACTACTAGCATTTCTAAAGCTCACTGAGTAACATGTTCTTAATCATTTGTTTAATCTGTACAAAAAACCAGGACCCAGCTTTTCCTCCTTGTTTAAGTGCTAATGTTAATAAGCTAATCGGCTGCAGGCTGTAGCTTCATATTTAAGGCACAGAGTCAGTCTTCTCATTTAACTCTTAGAGAATAAATATGTTTCCCAAAATATCAACCTATTTCTTTTATCTCCTGCGTCCTCTGCTGAGACTGGTCAGTTCCATCAGAAATTGAGCAGATTGTAACTTGAATTGCTCGGAGGAGGCAATAAAAAAGAGCACTTTGCAACTATTCAGAACCATTTAAAAAAACATGCCTGCTCAGGCGGAAATATGCTAATGAGCAACAAATCTTACCCTTTTCATGTAAAACCTTGTTTACACAAGGCAACAAATAGAGGAAAGAAAGTAAAAGAAGAATTTAAAGGAGAAAAAGCGACAGAAGCCCAAATGAGTGCTAATGAAGACATAGCAAGCTGTAAGGGGCGAGGGGAGATGGGCGAGGGCAAATTAACCTTTTTAATTGGAGAGTGGTACTCCTCTTTGGACCCTGCAGTTGGATCCAGAGTGCTGACAGATGATGAGAGGGAAATGGCAGGCCTATTACAAGCAATCTGGCCCTGCAGCTTGGCAGACCACAGCAGTACCAGAGCCTGGGGAGAACTGGGCATGTCCAGCATGGAATGCATTCCCTGCCAGACCACTCGCTGGCAGCGAAGGGCTTGCCTCAATAAAGGTATAAATAGAGAATGGTTATCTTGGCACTTTGAACTATGGGGTAAAGGGTTGTCATAAGGGAGTCTGGTTTCTTGTCTGATAACAAAATACTACCTGGTCAAGAAAAAGGAGAAGGGCTTTGCTTTAATGAAAGAAAGAGAGAGAACCAGTCTGACTGGTATGAGAGAGGAGACGGGCCAAGGAGGGAGATGTGGGGGCGAAGAAATGCGCACTGAAAAACTCACACACCATTTGAGTTCACATGACTTTGTACTCATGCACACACACACACACACACACACACACACACACACACACACACACACATTTTCAAGCCCAATACATCTGCCCGGTGTTCACCGGAGAGCCAGATGCAAGAGCAAGACATCAGAGAGGATAACTTCCTGTCTGTGTGTGTGTGTCTGGATGCGAGAGTCATGTTTATGTCTGGGGATACAAGGAAAACAAGCATCAAGGTCAGAGAGGCTGGAGTCTGTCCAAGCGATAGATAGCCCCTTCTTAACAGGACTGCAGGTCTGTTTTAACATACGGTCCCAGGGGGACACCAGGATTTAGACAGAACCCGTAGGTGGGATTTCAAATTGATTACCAGGACCCTTACTCTCTCAGAACTAGCCCGTTCGCCTGGCATCTGAAATACACTTGTAAGTGAGCAGCACAAACGATGTCATTGTAAAAGACTCTCTGGAAAACAATCAAACCCATTTCATTGCACGTTCTCTACAATAAGCGACAGCCATCTCCTTCATTGTCTCGCTGTCCAGCAGGCATAATCCTGATCTCTGGTCTTTAATGGTGACCCCAGTAGCCAGACCTGGCCTTGAATATCTATAGGTCGTCACCACAAAGACAAAGAATCCTGTCTGCCTGTCAGTCCATCTCTCAACCCACACCTTCTCTTCCTCTGTCATGTTTCTCTCTCTTTGTCCATCTGCCATGCATTATGTACTCTAATGCATTTCATAATTGCCACAGACAACATGGCAGATCACACAGGGTTTCTTTTAGTCATAGTCATGCAAAGCTATCCAAGGAATGCTACATGGAGCTGTGTAAGTCCATAAAGTCTCACGCTCCCCACACATATACCCACGTGCACACATAAACACACACACACACACACACACCACACGCACCATCAGCATCCTCTGTCTGTATCTCATGCAAACAATGTCTCACTTGCAAATTTTCTTTGAATCTGTCTCTGTACATAAACACACACACACACACACACACACACACACAGCAGACACATGGCCGAAGAGAGCAGACTACCATCTGGGAGTAGTGGCCGGCTTTGTCTGGGGGGGTGAAAGCACCAACACGACCCCCCTTCAACATACACACACACACACACACATAAACTATGCACACAACCCTTGCAGCAGCCCCCATCACCCTCCCCATCCAACTGCTCAAAGTGTGAGAGCTCTTCTCATACAATCTGCACATATACATATGCAAATTTGCAGGGGGGCATTATAAAAATCAGCCATCATCACGGGCGCACACATACACACACACGAGATATTTAGTTGGCTCCGGCAACAGAGTAGCCACGAAAGAGTTTTGGAAAGGAAAACATGTTTCTGAGAAATAGAGCAAGAGCTGGAAGGCTGAAAGAGAAGAGCACAGAAAAGGGGAAGATGAAAAGAAGAACCTCCTTTATAAATAACAAATCAATGAGAGCATGTGTGAATTATATGCAAATGAGCTTGCATGCATTTATAGGGAGACACGCATAAACACATGCGCACTCAGGCACTCAACATACATTATCCACGTTTGCCCTGCAGCGTGCAAGTGATTCATTTATACATAAAAAGTCACTCCATCAATTGACACGAGCTGCATCACAACTGCCCTTAGATGCAACAGCACATGTGTGTAGGAGGCCCTCGCAGACAATAGCCAGTCAGACATCGGCTGGTTATTTGATTGGTTTGGACAACCAGTTATTCTGTAGGTTGTAGGCAGGCCTGGTAGTTTGATACCAAAATAATGCTTTTTTGTAATACCCTAGTCTGAGGAATAAATACATTTATAAAGATTTGCTCAACACATCAAGATTAAAATAATTAACTTTGCCCTAAAGTTTACTGATTTAGACATCTGATCAAAGAATAGGTAAACAAGCCTAAAAATGTGACCAAGCACTCGATGCCAACTTTTGATACTTGACACCTTTCGATAGCCAGCCCTTGTTCAAGCGCACGGATGAGAAGACGTTTATACCTTCATCACACATTTACATTAATAAATACACATACCAAACTTCAAAGAATAAAAGGAAATGAATAATGTGAAGCTATTTGAAACTAGATTAATCCACTTCTCTATAGCTGCACCTGAGCTCTTTGTCTAGTGTCCATCTAGTGTCCATTAGTCACAATCAAAGACCACGAGACCCTGAGCGAGGACAGAAAAAGACAGAGCGACACCTGCAAGGCTAGATGGAAAACTGACACCTAATTCACTCCTTTTCTTACATAAACCTCATCGTAGCTTCACACACATGTCTCACACCTTTCAACAAATCATTTTTCCCACGTCAGCAGTTAGTTCACGTTTGCTTTAGTCGTGATCACAATTTATTTTCCCCCTTTTCACTTGATATTCTAACCATGCATGTGCATGCCCAAAACTGTAAAGCATTAAAATCGATCACACAAACACTTTAACGATAATGGTGGGCCTGAACGAGGACTCACATGAAGAATTTCTACAGTCCTGCAGTGATAAACTCTCGCTTCCTTGAATTCCTTTCTGGTCTGCCATCTCGAGGCAGGGTTTGCGTGTGAGCTGAAAGCATCTGAAGTGGAATGGTGGAACAGCCCGCTCGCAAAGCTCAAGGGACACATCCGACTCGTCATTAGGAGAGGTCCATATTTATTAGGTGTGCACAGACACGAATTCCACTTCTGCTATATGTGTATGATACATGGATACACAGGTATATTCATGCATGCTAGGCTGACACAAAAAAAAAGAAGGTTTCTCGCCCACACAGCACAACAGCCCATTATGTACATCTTCCATATCAAATGTTCTCCCCCAGTTTTCACCACTCTCATGTTTGCTGTAATGTGTTCAGCACACAATAGCAGCGGTGGTGCTAAGCTCATGTTGCCCCATCAAGAGGAGAGCACCAACAACAACCAAACACTTTTCTCTCCTCTTCCCACCCTGTTTACGACCGGATCCATTCGTCTCTCACTTTGTTCCCACGCTCCCTCGCTTCTTTTTTTTCCTTCTCCTCTGCATTGTCCTGTGCCCTCAGGTTAGAGGTTCTCTCTGTTTCCTCCTCTAAAGCCTGAAAAACAGAGGCGGAGGCCGAGAGGAGGCACGCTGGAGAGAGAGGAGAGGGCCGGGCAACAAGGCCCGTCCGCCTGCCTCCTTTGGCCTGGCTGGCTAACCGGTCTGAACTGGTTCTGGCATAGGTGAACCAGAGAAGTGTCCTCTTTCGCCTCTGGACAAAAATGACCCATGGTGGCATTCCATCCACAGTCAGCAGGTACCGGGGAAGAGTGCATCCATGTGTGTGTCTGTATGTGCATGTGTGTGCGCCTGCCTCCCAAGACCTTTGAGGCCTGGACCATTGCCAAGTTCATCTGTTAATGGACAGCTACTACCCCCCCCACCCCCTTTCCCTCCTTTCTGTCTCTCCAGCAGCCATGCCTGCTCACAACCCCCCCTTAACCTCCCCAACCCCCAGCCAGGCCTGCCCAGATACAGGCCCTCCCTCTTCCTCCACTCCCTTTCTCTCCCTTCCCCTGAAAGCTATATCATTCCCTTTCTCCTCCTCCTCCTCCTCCTCCTCACTGCCCCCCAACACTCTGTGCTTCTCCTATTCAAGATAAACAGAGTGCTTCAAGTTCAGGGGACACCCTGGGACCCTTTAACAAAGCCATCTATCATGCTGTCTGCCTGAGACTCCTTTGGCCATAGTGGGCTCTGCTGCTGCTGCTGCTGCTGCTGCTGCTGCTGCTGCTGCTGCTGCTGCTGCTGCTGCTGCGTCTCTCTCTCAATCTGTGTGTGTGAGTGTAAACATACACAGGCTGGACACAGACCAGCCAGCAAGCCTGCTAACCCCGACTAGCTGACCTGCTACTTGCTCTGGCTGATCCTGAGCTGGACAATTTCCCCATCAAAAGCATGACACGAAGGCACGCCATGGAGAGAAGAACATCACACATGCGTAAGCCACCTTCTCTGCACACCTCAGAGACGGACTCCAGTGACCCCTCTCCGTTTCCCCTGAAGTCAAACTGGGGGGACGATTAACCAAACTGTCAACAGCTTAATAGTCTGGGAATAAGAGACTGACAGTAGGCCTAGGAGCTGTGTGTAAACACTATGGAGATTATTAACGGTACACAAGAGGGAGAGAGAGACAGAGAGGGAGAAGCCCCTTTCATACATGGATCCTGCAACATTTATGGGTTCAATTATCTAGGTAGCCCTTTTTCGGCATTCAAGCACAGGCCCACTATATGGAAATATTCTGTGGCAGGTGTTTTCCCAAGCGGTACTCCATGCATTATTTTCTGCTCATTACGGGAGGCAGCAGCAAGTAGGAAAATAAGGACACCACAGAAGAGGAGCATGATGAATTGTCACACAGGCCGACCAAATGATAGAGTTTATAACTTCGAATCAGTTGACAGTTTTTTACGCACACCTAGCTAAAACGGATCTATTCTAACAGCCCTGCTACGAATCCCACCTTCATAAAGGTTTTGTGGTTATTTTGGAGGCTGTAGTGGTGGTGCTGTTCTGTTTTGCATTTTAGTGTGACGCATTACTAATAGCTTGTCTACCCCCTTCATACCGTCTAGACTAGATGTAGAGTGTATTTTGTAATTAAATAAATAATAAATTGCATTTTACGGAACACAAGTATGTAGAAATATTTTCTTCTAAATTAAATATAATTTAATGAAATGTTTTTATTGTTGCTGCTTTGTTTCATCTCGACCTATATTTAAAGATTTCGCGAAATCATGCTTAGAGTGTCTTAGATGAAGAAATGAATCCAGCTCATTTTCCCACAATGTTAAGATAAGGTACATGTATTTAAGTTAAGGTACATGTATTTAAGGGACCAGAGAGTTTCCTGGCTAACAATCAACAACAACCACAAGCTCACTCCAGGCATGGGCAGGGACTAGTACTCACACATATCCTATCTCTCCTCATCCCTCTTTCACTCCCTTTCGCCCCTATTCTTTCTGCTTGTCCTCGTGTCTCTCTCCGGCGCACAGCAGCCTGTCCTCTCCAAACTGCCAGAGAGGGGGACTGGTCTGCCGGTTTTAGAGCGCTAAATTATCCATTAGATGTTATCAAGTTGTAGCAGGGTGATGCCATTCTGCTAGGAGCCATCAATCTTTCATAAGTCCCAGGCACGGCGAGCATTGGGATGCACTACCAGAACCTCCCCTCCACTCCGAGCACACCACCCACCCCATCCAACTCACCAAACTGTGTGCAAACTTGGAAATGTGCACACAGCCAGGCGGACAGCCACGCACACAGTCAACAAATACACATCATGCTGACATGAATGCAGACATGAATGCAGCCAGGTACACGCTCTTGCACTCAAGCTCTGCAGAAACAAGCTTGTTTAGGGAGCATCCTGTTTTGCATGTCTTGCCTTTACGCTGCCTAAACCGTGTTTCACTAGCCCTCGCACCACCTTCCCTTGCACACTCTCCCTTTTCTCTCTCCTCCTCATCCCTCCCTCCCTCCTTCTGCTTCTTGCCGTGGCCTGGCAGGCAGGCAGGGCAGACATGTTCAGAATGCGCGCCGGTAATGGGCTAATCAAAAATGCAAAACAATTGGCAATTACCGCGCAGGGCCCTAATGGTCATTAGAATTTACAACAAGGTAATGAACTGAGAGTCAGCTCAGTCCATGCATATTCATAAAGCAATCAGGCCTTTGAAGATTAAAGAAGCGCTTCAAATTTAAATGAGGGCGCCAGCATGTTATCAGTGAGATTCAGCCTGCAAAAGTAAAGGCTGCCTGGGACAGGAGTGTGCATTTATGAGTGTGTCTGTGTCTGTGTGCGATGAGGGTTGGGGGTCAGTTTGGTGTGGGGGATGGAGTGGAGGTGTAAGACTGTGTGTGTGTGTGTGTGTGTGTGTGTGTGTGTGTGTGTGTGTGTGTGCGTGTGTGTGCATGCATCCTTGCATAAATGATGACAGTGTGTGTCGCTCTCATTGGTGTGCTAACTCGTGCCTGCATGTTTTTGTGGAACTACGGTACACCAATACCACCATATAGCCTAAAGTGATTCTAATAACCAAATTAGCACTCTCTTAAAAATGAATGAGGCCCCTATCGTCTGATCATCGTTTAAAAGACGTGGGATTTGAATCAGAGATCAAATGTACAGTTAACATGAGCTATTAGGAGGCACTGAGCTTTTGAACACGACCCCCCCCCCCACTCCACCCTGCAGAGGAATACTGTAACCTATTAGTATACATTTATGACAAGTGAAGTGGTAGACATGGTTTGCGTGCACATGCTAAAGCGCTCTGAGACTTTCACACACACAAACACACACACATACAGCGGACTGTGAGTTTTCACAAGTGCAACGTCAGACACAGGGGCCCTCTCTGTCCTGTATCTCTCTGGCTGAGATAAGGCTGGCGAGACACAGCTGTAGACAACCACCCACCCACATACAAAAGGTACAAATAGACTCGCACACACCCAGAGACGCGCACACTCTGACAGGCCAAGCCCAGCGCTGGGACCTGCAGCGGGACAGATAGTGGAGGAAGAAACACTAGAGAGACAGATGGAGACCAGGATCAGCGGGCTCATACTAACACAACGCCCTCGCCACTGGCCTCAGCATTATCGCCATGGGCGTGAGAAAGACTAAGCAGTGGTCCTTCAGCACCACAGCTTTAAACACTACGGTCACAGTAGGAGAGCAGAGGTCGGGCTGACATACTGAATAGTGATACAGGGTGTGATAACGAGATGCAAAATAATCAAATCTGAATCAGTTTCAGCCAGTGACCTAAATGAGGACTTAAAGGAAAACAGGGGTTTTGTCTTTTTTAGAAAAGCAAAAATGAAAACGATCTCTCGTCGTAACCCCAAACTAACCTGCCTACTTCCTAAAATACCACTTCTGTCCCTTTTGCTCTCATCAGCCACTTCCTGAGCTGCAGCTGTATCAGAGACACTTTTTCTTCTCTGTTTCTGTCCTGGCTAAAAATAAAGTCATTAACCTGCAGGTGGTGAAGCCGGCGGCTGGCGTGACAGGCCTTGACGCTGTCAGATGACCCCTGACCCTGTGATGTGACTGCCTGCCACGCTATTGACAAAACACGCTTATTTCTGAGGATACTTTTTCATCCGGCGTGACGCGGCTGTGGACAAACAAGGTTGTTTCTGTCGTATAGCTTCGTCTGATAGTAGGTAGAGGGGGTAGAAAGAGGCAGCTAGTGTGTGTGTGTGTGTGTGTGTGTGTGTGTGTGTGTGTGTGTGTGTGTCTTCTGGCTTGCTCTGCAGCCAAATCGCGAGGGTGAGAATGAGCTCCAGAGTGGATGTTGAAAGCCTTTAAGAGGTGCAGACACGCTAATGTAGCCAAAACTTAGCGTTTCCAGTCCCTCGAGACAAACTACTGGAGCGATGGGTGGAGAGAGAGCGTGAGTGACAGACCGGGGAGGAAGAGTTAGAGATAGAGAGACAAAGAGAAAAGGAAAGAGGAGAGAGAGAGAGAGAGAGAGAGAGAGAGGGAGAAACGTGGAGAGGGAAAACAGAGCGGAGGGGGCTGAAATAAGCATCATATGTTTCTGACAGATCTCATCAACTCACAACACATCATGGGGCCTCCGTCACAACACATTTATTACAGACTAAACACAGGTTCACAGGAGGGGGTATACACTGTGTGTGTGTGTGTGTGTGAATCTGTAACGTTTGGGCGTCGTTGTGTTCATAAAACAAGCGTGTGTCTGCGTGCATTTGTGGGTAGGTAAGTCGGTGGGTTTTTGTGTGTGCGTGTGCACTTCTGTTTGCGTCTGTGTGTCCGTGTGCGTACGCATACTTGAACTAGCCTCCACCTGAATGGCCTGAGGCTGTGGTACCAGAGTTGTTAGAAGACAAACAGAGACACAGGAAGCTCAATCCAGGAGCCCTGAGGACAGCACACACACACACACACACACACACACACACACACACACTACACACACACTCCTGCTGTCAGTCACACACATAGCAGCCACATCAGCATAAGTCCTGCTACCTAAACCCACAAAACATTTCTTTAGCACACAGATACACCTCCTCTACCTCCCTCGTGTACACGCACACACACACACACACGCAGATTTAGGCCCAGCCCGTCCCTCAGGCCCAGCGCTGTGTGCCAAGTCTGGCCTGGCATGGTCCACAGAGGGTTGTCCTCGGGCGAGACTTGCCAAGTCAAAGACCCTTTCATGTTCAGCCTGCACGCCCAGAGTGGTAAAGCTTTAACAAACAGCCCGGCACACACACACACACACACACACACACACACACACACACACACACATTCGCTCTTTCTCTGTCTCTCTCTCTCTCACACCCACACACGGAAAGCTCTAAACAGTTTAAGTGGTCAAAACCACACACGTGCACACATACGCACATACATTAGTTTAACACTGCATCCACACTCGAGATGTAAACATCCACTAGACTTCAGCCCTTGAACGCAGCCAGAGCCTCTAACAAAGGCTGACGAATCCCCACCGACAACAGTTTGTGGGTGTACAGAGCTTGGCTTCGGACTACAAAAATGTCCTTTATGAAACATTTATCCTGAAAACCAGTCCTGCTCACCTTCATTAAAACTTCGTGGAGCCCACATCCAAAAATAGGACCGATTTTTATCAGAGCCCAGAGCAACTGTAGGATCAAATTAGAGTCAATTCTTACAGACAATGGAGTGCTTATGGCAAAAATATTAGCTGGTGTCCAAAAATTACAATAGCATGCATCTGTGCCTTTTCAGCACCAATTAAACTGATCACCGAAACAAAGGCAAATGCCGCGTGTGAACTTGCAAAGCGACCCACATGCACACACATACACACTGGCCACAGGAAAAAGATATCACTGCCGAGGAGCCTCCCCCATCACCGCTCACACACACACACTCTCCATGCACTGCCCAGCCCCCCAGTTCTGCCTGACAGATACCCAGTGTGTATATATGTGCGTGCTTATGAGGGGGGTGGGGGGGGGGGGGGGGGGGGGTGGGCGTGGTTTTTGAGAAAAGTGGCACAGTGCCAAAACGGAGCCAGCAAAAAACCTTT
>JAVQJF010002035.1:0-10177 GCA_036023855.1 Gadopsis marmoratus
ACAGGTGTGTTGTAGTTGATGACAAAGAGAATAGACATGGCTACTGTGAGACCCACGAAGGCCCAGGCCCCGACCATGAGCAGTATAGCCCCACTGTCTGTGAATGGGATGTACTCCACATCCCGCAGAGTGCATGCTGTACTTCCTTCTGCAGACCATTCGGTCTCATTACAGCTGATGCACTGGTAGGGATCCTCTGTTTTACATGAGAGACAGAGAATTTGTCGATAAAGTTGAGGTTAACTCTTCAAGAAATGTCAGACAGCTCAAGAAGCAGTGTTTTCAGCTTCTTTCATGGAACAAAAGAAAGCTAAGGAATTGTCTGGAGTCATCTCCCGCCAAGTAAAGAATGACAGCCATTTTTTCCACTCATGTATAATAATTTACCTGTGATGTTTATATAAGTTCCATTTGGACAGATTTCACAAGTGAAGCAGCATTTGTGGATTCCATCAGGGTTCATTGCATACCCTACAGGACATTCTGGGGAACACAGTGAAGTTGGCACCTGCACAAGACAATGGTTTAGCAACAAATGAAATGTTAGTGAAGCAAGAAAGCAATGCTGTGAAAAATACCTCTTTCTGGAGCAATAAAAGGAACATTTATAAACGGGTTTAGTAAAATGGAACCACCATAACAGATGCGTTATTTTTAGACGACATGCCTGCACATTACACCATGAAGAATCACCATTTCACCAGAAATGTAACTTTGTACACATGTGCAACCAACAACAAAAAATATTTTTCATCATCATATACTGTTTAAACTGTTGATATATAGATTATTATATATTACATACATATTACATATATATATATAACATACTATAATTAGAAAAAAACAACTTACTTCTCCATTTGTGTACCACTGAATTTTGGTGTTGTTGATGAAAAAATTGACCCATGGGTGAAATTTATAAAAGCCAAACTCCTCTGCATCACCACTGTGGTTCCAGAAAACTATAGCATAGGATCCAAACATGGGGTCGCCATTCTCATCAAACTCAATACTTTGATTTAAAAGTGTAAAGTTGGACTTTTTCAGCTCTGCAAGAACCTGATGTGGGTAAACAAAGTCCAGATGACCATTACTTGCATGTATTCACAATGGATATATGAGGTGTTTTTAAAAAGATTCCAGTGGAGGGAGGAACTGCAGTGTGATGCCCCCCTTTACAGGTTTTAGGAGGTGGTTTATCAGATTGTAGACTTTAACCATAGAGTGACACCTGGGTGATATTGACAAAGCCTGACAGATATCTGCATGAGAGATATATGAAATTACTTAATCAAATTCAATTTATTGGGAGCTATCAGTTGTATAACAATCAGCGTCAATCAGCATCAAAGTTTATGTTTACATCCGTTATATGATGACAAAGCAGACTAATAATATGTTACCTTCCAAAAGGCTTATCTTTAATTAAAGTAATCAGAAACATACAAATTATTTGTGTACTTACCATGTATGGGTACACTGTAATATTGCCATTGCATCTGCCAGTTCTACATTGCAAGACATTGTGCAAGGCATGAGCAATGGCATATACAGCAGAATATACAGGAAAAGAGAAAGATGGGTCTGCATCGATGATATCTTCTGCACTCAGGCTACTGCAGTTGCAAACCTGATTGCAAAACTCATTTTGTTCTGCATTTTCACAGTGAGTCTGGCTTTTGAAAGCATAGATAAAATCACTGAAACCAGGTATTGTCACCACTGGCTGAGACACCCCAAGTACAGTTCCGATATTTTTGATTCCTTTCTTCTTGGGGAGCTTCTTGTTTAAGGACCATCCATCATCTGCTATCCACACTTTGTTTGTGATATTCAGTTGTATTGCTGAGTCAATGAGAGCTTCAGCAGTCATTTTTGGAGCAAATACAATAATGACGTATATTCTCTGTGCCTCTATCTGCTTGAACATTTGGGAGTAATTTGTATTTACATTGAGACCTTTGGTGTATGCCAGGCAAATGTCAGTATTGTTAATCCTCTTTATGAACAATTCCCGGCCATCTTTGCCAAAATCATTATCACTGTTAAGGAAAGCAACCCAGCGCCAGTTGAAGTGTTGCACAATGTTAACAATCACTTCAATGGTGTCTGAATTGGGCTGCACCGTTCGTAGGAATGAGGGAAATTTCACTTTGTTTGAGAAGACAGAGCTAGAAGATCCATAACTGACCTGTTAAAAGAGTAATAGGGTAGTGAATCATTTTCAGTGCCAATATATTCTCAAACATAATGTTATACATATTAAATTGTTAATAAAATACATTGATATGTCTGTTATTAATCACAAAATAAATGTTAGAACACAATAATTAGCAAATGTACCATAGTAATGAAATCCATCATAAACAATGGTGCTATATTCAGAGCCTGAGTGCTTATAAAAGGACCGACCACTGATATCACTTTGGGCACTTTGGACAGATTTTTGTGTGGTTCATCCCAAGGTTGGATAAATCCATTGGTTGAGATGAGGTTGAAAATGCCTGGAAAATTCATTGCATTTGAGCAAAGGTCAAATATGTCATAGCCGAGAGATACATTTGGCAGGAGGATGGTGGAATTATTGATTTCCTCCATGGAGAATCTCATCAACTGAAACCGCCGATAATTTGGGAGAAGGAAGGATTTACTGTGAACAGAGAAAGGACAGCAGGAGGCTACTTACTGTGGAGTTTTGAGCAATACGGTTGGTCAAGGCTTAAATAACATTATCATTCTGGAGACCTCTACAGATGTTACAGATGCTACAAAATGGATTTCATGGACAAGGAACAAGGACTAAGGTCAAACTTAATATCATACAGCAACTTTGATAATGTAGCAAATAACTGTATTTGGCTCATGTTTGTGCCAAAGGTATTGAATGTTCTAAATATATCTGTTATACTAGACATTTTTCATTAGTTTCAAATTCAGAAGACATCCACTCAAATCTTTTGTAAGACTCACCTGGAGCAGTTGATGGCTGCTGGTCTGTCATGATAAACGGGGGTTCTGACATAATGGATATCAAAAAGTCCACCTATCAAATAATCTCCATCCAGCTGAAACTCTGAGGCCGATACAGTGCATTGAGCTGAGGCACGTAGGAGAGATCCCAGGAGACACAGACTAGCAATGACATTTTCCATTTTTGTAGTTACCATATACAAATCTGATCTGCACTGTTTTTGGATTAGCTTTACCTCTGCCTTTAGTAAGTTATGAGACACGGGTGATGGTTAGGCCTCAGTGATAATCTCCAGGCACGTGGGAATGAAATACATACCCGTAAATGGTTGAAGGAGAATTCACAAAGCAGTATGCAAAAAAAAAGCATCTAAACTGCTGCACTCCCTGTGATGTTTATGCAAAGGGTTTAACAATCATAAATCAAGCAGATGTAAGGCCACAAAAGGAATGAATTAATCTGGTAATCATTTTAAATGATGTAGAGGTTTCCTCCTTTAGCCAAAATGACAAATTGACTTCAGCTTTTAAATTCACATGACGGAGCATGACAGAAAACAACAAATAATGTTTAAAAATCTTGAAGACGACTCCCCTTTGCTACATGGGCTATATGGCATTCTTTTCTTCATATCAGTGGTTTCCAGGACTAAAAAATAAAAAAAGTCACTTCACCAAAGAGTTAGCATGTATTTATTTAGTTGGACACATTAATGATTTAAAACACTAAACAATTTCAACCCGCAGATATCATGTAGCAGATAATAAGACAAAGAGTCTACAACCATGCTGTCTGTGAGGCTGCACTTGGTAACATGGTCACAATGACAATGTTAACATTTTGGTGTGAAGCAGGCATAATGTTTACCATGTTAACAATCCTATTTAAAGGTATAGTATGTAACATTTCCATATTAAAATGGGAAAAATTACTTCACCTATGTTATATAGTTTGTTGAGATGCGTACTTACATTATCCCAAATGTTTCCAACAATGTTCAAACACAGAGAGATCCCTAATTTTATTCAAGGTAACGGTGACTTTCATTGGATTGCCTGTCAATGGCGTCATATCCTCTTTACTCTCTCTAGTTGCTATATATTCCGGGGCAACACATACATCAGAGAGTGAGGAAGGAAGGAAGCAATTCAATGGCCTAGAATTATACTCATTAACTGTAATACAGCATTTTATCTGCCACACAGCATAGTTTTTTCATTAATTGCACGCCATTTTGCAGCAAAGTAATCGAGTAGAGACCTAATTTAGTGATATGGTATTTCAACATGGAGCTGCCTGTAACTGTTTTCTGCAATGGCACATTGTTCAACACATTGTCTTTCTTCATTGCATGCATGATGTTCAGCAAACTGTTTTTAATTGATACATCATTTTTGTAAAGTAAAACAACTCTTGCTGTTGCAGGGAATGTTTCATAATTGAATGGCCCTTCAGAAGACAGATATATTATAAGAATGATCTGGTGATGATGGATAGATTCAGAAACAAATACAACCAAATTAAATTAAGTCAACCCAGTATCTTCAGTTCACGCTAACCGGCCACCTGCTTTTACAAATGTTCTCTGCGTGATTGAACATTAGACCACACAGGTAATTTGAAATAGGAACATTTGCAATCACTCAGCAGATGAAGGTGATAAATGGCTAGGACTGTCACCAGAATTTGAATTCAGGCAACCTCCACCTGGAAGGGCAGAGCTCCTCGTTCTGCTTAGTAGGAAGGGTTAGGCCAGGTTAATAAAAGTTAATAAAAAAGATGACTCGACTGTGAGTTTTAACTATGACTCAGACCAAAATTTGATGCATTGAATTAAGACATGCCAAAGAGACATTTAATAAGATATTCAAGTATACACAGAGAAGCAAGATAATATTTCGTTGTTGTAGTTAACATTTGCCAATCTGCTGTGAATTCTAATGGGCTTTGCCTCTGCCTAGTAAGAAATGTGTAACAGCAAACCTCCACTATTCATTTCCTTGCACTTGGGAATGAGTAACTTCAGATGTCATAAATATATACATGTAAATAATTGAAGAATACACAAATCAGTTTGCAAACATCTGCTACACTCTGTGACGGCTACACAGAGTGTATTATGAGTAAGCAAATTTTCTATTCAAGGCAGTGCCTTGAAATGGCAAACAAGTGTCGAGTGTCAAATCATGTTTCTGTGTCTAATGTAGTGAAGTGTGTGTGGTGTTTTGCAGTAAGTGTGAGGCTGAGACTGTGCTTATAGTTGTGCAAATGAGTGTCAAGTCTCACTAACTAAATCGTGATGTCTTAGGTTGTCGAATGCCTGGCAAGAAAAGTAATATTACTTCAGTTTAAACTGTATACATCAGTAACATTTAGGAAACATAAGTTCATGTTTTTTGCTTTGTCTGTCAAAGCACTTTGCAAACCCTGTTTTAAAAGGTGCTATATAAATAAAGTTGTTGTTGTTATTATTATTATTATTATTGTTGTTATTATTATTATAAGTCAACAGCATCCTAAACTCTTTCTCACAATTGTAAGGCTACTTGGTCATTTGTAGAAACATCTCAAATGGCACTTGTGAAACTTCTGGAAATGTTCTGTTTTGTGAAATGTCATTGTGTATACTGAAATGTTGTTGTGTTTTGACCTTCAGGGCAACCATACTTTTGGGATCTTTTTCTTTGGGATTGAGGAGATAAGGTGTTAAAATAAATTAGCTATCCGTAAGGCTATTTCAAGATACAGTTTGCAAAAATCGGTTTATTTATGGAAGAAACTATGAGCCAGTCATTCCATAAAAGTAACATCATGAGCTTGATGCTAATAAATCATGTATTTTAGCTGCTTTTTCTGCAATCTGTATCTTGTGTGCTGAAATTGGTCCCAATGAGAGAAGACACAGTAAAGAGGACATTAACATTTCTATCTTGGTGGCACCAACAGGGTCAATGTTGTTCTGAATCAAAATAAAGGTACCAAGACAAAGCCCATCCAAAACCATGTAAAACCACTTACTGTTGGTAAAAAGGCATGGGTAAAAATTAAAGGTCAGCCCTCACAAACCTCAAAACACAACTAGTATTCACATCTCTATCAGTCTCTTGCATAAAGCAGTAATGTCATTGCAGCTGCAGCTGCATCAATTCAGTTAAATTCAATTCAATTTAGCCCTTCTCAAGCCTTGAATTTCATTTGTACACACTAACTCTTATGACAAACAAAAAGTGAATGCACACGGTTATAGTTTTTAATTTTTTCATATTTTCATTCAATTGATCTCAATCCCCCCCACACACACACGCACACATTGGAATCTTGAATTTTACAAGAATATTCACTTCATGTCCACCACCTGAATGTCTGTATGTTCTCAATTAAAACAAAAGAAATGCAGTTCAAAGAGGCTTTATTGGCTTGACTATATTGAAATACAGTATTGCCAAAGCACATTGTACAAGGTAGAATAAACAGAGAAAAGTACAGTATTTAAATTGCAAACAATAAAACATAACTAAAGAAAGCCACTACCACGTAAACAATATTTTGTAATGCAAATATCAAGAACAGGAAGCTGAACACAACAGACGGATATCACCAACAATATGAAAATAATAATAATAATATAATAATAATAATAAACTGTGTATGTGTGTGTGTGGTAATGTGATGTGCTTTGTAACAGTTTACTGGGGAGGTGTGTGAGGTGTGTGTGTGTGTGTGTGTGTGTGTGGGCCACAAACTGTTCCTTAAAGTGTGGCATGTAAAGACATACTCTGCTGCCCATACTCTAAGTTCTCTGCCAAACAGGATTCGTGTTTTGTTTATGTTGGTTATGCGGCCAAATTCAGGATGTTGTTTTGATGATGTTAATGTTGGTTTTGTTCAGACTCACTGGAGTTTTGCACATTTTGTTAGAAATAGCTCTTTTCTTTGCTCAGCTCTTGGCAGTGCAGGTCTTTGAAGTGATAGGAGTGGGGGTCACAGTATCACTGTACAATGATGACATAATTAATTACAGGACTGATACAGTTGGAAATGATTATATGATGGATAATATGTTACAAGTACTTAGAGAAATTGGTAAAATGATTCAAAGGTGTACAGCACGCTCGTTTTTGGATCGAAAAAGAAAAGAAAATATTAAAAACAGTGTCACAAACTCACAGAAAATTGCAGTACCACAGTAAACTTAGAAATAATCATATTATATTTCCAAAAAATGAAGACTTCATGTGTCCATAAAGATGCAGAAACACACCTATAGAGGCACTGAGAAAAATGTGTAAATTTATATTTGAACAAAGTTGTGCACACTAACTACACAAAATATGAATCTGTACAACATCTGCACAAAAACCATGACATCCTGCACCCTAAGGTTAATCTCAATACAAAAACTCAAGTCACATAAGTATATTCAAAGGGTGCCTGTAGTCTAGCTGGTAGACAGAATCACAGTGAATTGGTGCCATCATGTGGTGACATTAGTGTTATAGCAACCTCAAAAAACAGTTGAACAGAAAGGAAAACACACACATTCCATTTTATGTTTTCATTGAATCAATCTTACTGTTATATAACTGCTGTACATGTAAATATCTAAATTGGTGCAGGGTTTAACAGAATTAACTTTGTGGGGATTATCACTGAATGTCCTTAGGCTGTTAAATAACATATAACCTAATACGATTTTAAATAATTGTAGTTAAAGAAGTGTTTTATACATTGAGTTTAACTATAGTACAAGTCTTCATATGTCAGCATCATTTTCTTTTAGTTATTCAAGTGCAAAGAAACATCTCATCACAACAGTTCTTTCTCATGTGTAAATACATTTGTGACCTGGTAGGCACTGAACTGAACTGATGAGTTCAGGATTTTGGAAGTTTAGGATTTGAATTAAGTGAGTGGAAAGACTTCTTTACTCGCCGGAGTGTTGATGATCAAATACTTGTATAGTAAGACTGGATAGGCCAAAATGGAGGGTCAATAAAACTGTAACTTCATCAATTGCTGTATTCAAATTGGATATGTAATTGTCTTATTTTAATTTAGATGGAAACCATTACAGTTATTATCCACTATAATGAGACCTACAATTGAGCTATATCATAAAAAAAAGACTTAATGCTAGTGGCTCTGTGAGGCTATATTTAGGTAGAGTGCTGCTTTTGAATTTAGCAAGCTGACTTCTCTCAGTGACGATGTTAGGATGTAGCTGCTAAGCAGCACATGTTACAGCTCTAATGTTTACCATGTTCACCATCTTAATTCAGCGGGCTAACTGATTGCCACCCACTTCCATCCATTTGTTAATAATAATAAAGGCTCTGTCTGTTTTCTTATATTTCCATATATTCCCAATACAAAACCTTAGATTACATAAATGTATTCATTGGGTGCCTGTAGTCTAGCCTGTAGACAGCGTCACAGTGAATTGGTGCCATCATGTGGTGACATTAGTGTTATAGCAGCCTCAAAAAAACTGTTGAAGAGACAGGAAAACACACACATTCCATTTTATGTTTTTATTGAATCACTCGTACTGTTATATAACTGCTGTACATGTAAATATCTAAATTAGTGCAGGGTTTAACAGAATTAACTTTGTGTGTTAAAGCTTGATTTGCTGAAGGAGCTGGACCCGTAAGGGATCACACTGTCCCCTCAGATCAGATCTTGTAGATGTGCAGTTTGAAACTTTGTGCTTATTAAAACACCCATTTGGAATGTTATCACTTGATTGAATGGACATTATCGGTGGTTATCAGCCTCACAGATATAGATTAGAAGGGGTCTGCTACATCTAGTAGTTCAGAAGGCTGTTATCCTAATTAACTTAATTTGGATGGAAACTACTGCCGTTACTATCCACCCCCTCTTTAATGAGATCTGTACAACTGAGCAATATCTCGTGACTAAGAGTCTTAACGCCAGCGGCTCTGTGAGGCTGTACAGTGCTGCTTTGAGCTAAAGCAAGCTAGCATGCCCACTGTGACGATGGTAACATGTTTGTCTGAATGATGTATTCAATATGGACAAGAATACAATAATTTGTGTGTTGTTAGTTAAATGGATTGTTTGTTCATTTTTGACACACACACACGATTTGGGATGACCTCCAATAGTAGCCTAATAGCCAGTCACATCACATCGGCTCTGCTCATCCTCGTTTGAGAAAACTGTTGATCTCAGGGAGGAAACAATGTACAGTATCCCAAAGATAAGCCCATATTAGCACTCTATTAATATTATATACAGATAACATATGAACATAAATCTTCCCAAATGTATTATATAGCATTCCAAATATGCTAGTGATGTAATAGTTGAGACATTTCAATACCACAAAAGTGTCAACCTTATGGTGGTGGAAAAATCAGGGGATTATCAAAGCCATTGGGATTCATCCTCTGGGAACCCTGGATAACTGTACCAAACTTCATGGAAATCCATCCAATAGTTGTTACAGGCTAAAGTAAGATGGTGACCATAATAAACATTAGTGTTTATCTTAAGCCACCGCTGTGCCTATAAGTACAGTCTCACAGAGCTGCTGGCTTGGCCGTAGACTCTTGTTTAGTTTCTGAAGTCAGAGGCTCTGTTTAGGACTAAAATGCCAACCATCTGTATGAGTGCCTCTTGTTGAAATGTTAATCACTGAATATTGTTATAGCTAATTTCAAGATGCTTATTAATACATCCCTCAGTAAAGCAACCAAATGAATGATGAAAAATATTTGTGACATTAGGTTTCAACAAAACAAAGAGACAAAGATTTAAATGTGTACTTTTTTGACCATTTACTCTACAAAGCCATATTATTTTCAGAAGGCCTGAAGCACATCGGTTCTTCTGTATACAGTAACATATATTTATTAGAAGCTGCTATTGGCTAATTGTCTTGGTATAATCCTGAATGAGACCTTGAAAGTACTGCTGTGTATTTTTGTACGATTGAAAAATTATGATGTAACATTTTGGGAGGAAATAAAACATCAGAAAGGAGTAAAGACTGGAGAGTACTGCAAAAGCGTTAAGAGTTTGGAGGTACTTGCCACGGTAAAGCAAATATATAGTTGCAAACATGATCCAGGTGAGGATGAGCAGGAGCAGGCAGAAGGTTATTGCTTTGGCCTCATTGTAATTTTTTGGGAGGTCTTTTCCCATGTAGGAGAAAATGAAGCAAAGGGAGCACAA
>JAVQJF010002043.1:0-10479 GCA_036023855.1 Gadopsis marmoratus
GCATGGCAACGGTGTCCCCATCGGTGTGTGAATGGGTGAATTAGACTACTGTTCAAACTTAGATTACTGGTACAGTGCTTTGGGAACCGTTTCGGTTGAAAAGCGCTATATAAGAAAGAGTCCATTTACCATTTACACATCTGAGCTCTCATCCACTGAAAGAAGCACAATGCAATGGATATATCCTTCGTTAGTATCGTCATCCATCATCCATCCATCACTTCTTGGTATGGTTGTGTCTGAGAGCTGTAATCCTTCTATTTGTTTGATGTTGGCATACAATTGTTCATCTGAGGTCAGAGAACACTAACAATTTCTGCATCCGTGAAAGCTTTTTTGTGATTAACTAAAATTCATGCAGCTGGAGACAAAGGGCATCCCCCGTAAAAGTTGTGTAATCCATCATAGGGCTTTACAATGTTCTCTATTTTTAGGAACAGTCAGAAACAGGCTCACACGATAGCAACAGATCAGAGATAGAATCCTACATCAAAAGACGTCTTCACCTTGTGAGCAAAGAAGACGGAGGGAGAAGAGAGAGAATGAAGATGGACTTTCCAAGGAACCTGTAAGTTACCCATTTTTAGTTATCTATTTTGCAATATGAGTGTAAGAATTTGTAATATATAATAAGTCAAACAAACTTGTCAATTAAATTTAGGGGTAAATTTGTTTGGTTTGAATTTTTGATGAACTGTCCCGTGATGGTGTTGAAGTGTTTAACATTAACAAAAACTAACAAAATTCATTAATTAACAAAACCTAAATACATTGGCAGCATTTGAGAAAACAAAATTAAAAAATCTAAAACAACATACAGTTTCATGAGACAAATGCACAAGTCCTGAAACAATGAGCCAACACTTCTGGAAGAAGACGCAGAAAACTCAAAACAGCAAAGATATGGACTGTAATTCTTCTTTTGTTATTGGTTAGCATTTATTTCTTTTATTTAAATGATGTCACTTCCTGTGACAAGCCTCGCACAACCTTTGAATAGGACTTGAGGTTGGACAGGTGGGGGCAGGGGGGCTGGGTGCAGTGGGTTGTAGACGGAGGGGTGGGGTGCTGGACAGGAAGTCTAATGGATGTGCAGGGTGGCTGTGGGTTGAAGGTGGAGGAGGGGCCGTATACAGGCAGTACAGAGGACAGGACAGGGGGAGGGGCAGACTGAGAATGTTCACGCCTTCCGTTCAACCAGTCAGATTTTGCCATGAACTTCGTGAGCCAATCACCTTGTTGCTGTCAAACTTTAGAGCTGTTCCTGTCTCTGCTGCTTTCATCTGTCATTTCAGAGCCAGGCTGACCCTCCACGATGGGGTCTGCTCGCTAAACGCTCTTCACTTTCTTCAACCCCCTAATGCACTACGCCAAATACATTAACTGAATTACTCTTAAGCCTCTTTTTTATTAATTCTCTCCTGATTGAATTGTGATTGGCTGCCAGTGCTAATGCCTTGTTCCAGTTGGGACATTGAGAGGCAGTTTCTAACAACTTGTTCAATTGGTCTTATCACATCACAAAGGATTAGCTTAATGTTTTACCCCCTCTGTAAAGGCTTTCATTGATTTCATTTAAAAGACTGGTACATCATTTCAGGGTCACAGGAGAGACATAGATATAATATAAAAATAGATGAACAAGTTAAGACAAATAAGGAGCAGATAATAAAAATAGGAAAACAGGAAAATAAAAACATCTCACATTGACAAGAGGTTTAAGCTGTGACTGAAATCTCACATGCGAAATCAGACACACGAGGAGATCACATCTCCAACATACCTTGTAATCTACTGAGCATAGACTTATGGGATGTCGCTTTCAAGCCAAATACTGTCTCACCTTTACTCAAGTAGTTATTGCATAAGGGATCTCGATTTATGTGTACTATATAGGGTGTCATGGAGGGACTTCCTCTGTTGGTGCTGACTAATTAATGCTTAATAAACACTTATTCTCCTTGACCTCATGTTTTCCTGTTTGGCCCTGGATTGTACCTCATTTAAACGTCACTTTGGACAAAAGCTACTGACAGATGAATAAATGAACAAATGTACCTTAAGTGTAGTCTACATGGGTTGCAGTCTGTAGCATCCAACAGAAACTGAGCATTAGTTTTCCACCAAACAGGTATTTTCCTGAGGCAACCACATAAAGCTGGTTAGACAACTTTACACGTGGAACTATGTCAACGTGTGTGTGTATTGCTTGGCCACTCCTTTCTGACAAATCTTCCCGCTGACTTTCAGTAGACTATTGGCCTCAGGTGTGTGTGATGTGTGTGCACTGTGGGACAAGCTTTTACCTGTAGACACCTGCACACGCTATCCTTCCCCATACGTGCATATTTAAACTAACAGAAATACACCTTGCTGGGTGTGGCAGTGCTGCACTTTCACTGACTCACTACACTGCAATGGACACATACACATGCGCACACACACACAGTACACCTACATTCTGCACAAGCAGTGCTTGTCCAACGTCACCTCCCTCCCCGACTCTACTGCAGCCCAGGTGGCACTTGAGTCAGCGCCTAAACCTCACAGTATGACGAAAGCATCACAGCACATTGAAAACATGTACTTACAGACTGAACTGTAAAAACACAACAATCAGGCATAAAAATGATCAGGTATCAGGGTTTTCTGCCTTTTTTGACTCATATAAACAAATATTCTATTACATTTTGTCAGTAAAGACAGAAAAGTACATTTTAAAATACTGCATTGTATTGATCCTGTACTTAGTTTTATTGCAGAATATGTGGATATTGTAGATATTTTTATGAACAGCAGGAAATTGGAATTATTCCTCATTTGTGCTACCCATATTCTTTTGCCAGAAGCTGGCTGTGGCTGAAGTCAGCACACAGTAGGTGAGGTGTGCCAATCAAGGACAGTGAATGAGCTGGGAGAGTGTGGGAAAAGGAAAGATCAGCTTGTATGAGATGGAGACAAGCAGGATACGTTTCCTTATTTGGGCAACCTGTGATGCCCTTCCTACCCCTCAATCTCTCAACCAATGACTGGGCAAAAATCACCAGCTACACCAACGCACATCCTCACTGAGTGCAAAGTGAGCTTCTCCCAAGGTTGCTACATGGTTGTTGCTAAGTGCCTGGAAGAAACCCTGGAAAGCAACAATCAGCCATCAATTTTATTTGGTGTCACTGGGAAAAGCAATCCATACGAATGGTCAGTTCAGCATATTGTAATTCAAGTGGTCAGATACCCCTTTTCCACCAAGGCAGTTTGAGTGCTAGTTTGGAGCCCGTGCTCAACGTGGAACCGGTTCTTTGCATTTCGACAGCAAAAGAACTGGCTCCAGGCTACGAAAACTGGTTCCAGAGTGGGACCAACTCTTTGCTGGGCTAGAACCAAGAACCGCTTATGTCAGGGGCTGGGGGCGGGATTATTGTGACCAGATCAAGACAAACAAAAACTTTGTGACCACCATTTTTAAAAAAACCAGAGCTGAATGGACGTGAAATCAAAAGAGCAGTGCGATGAGACCAACTTTCTGCTTGTGCTGTGGTCCTCGGCAGAAGTGTAAAATAAACTCAAGGGAGGGTCCAGAACGAAGCCGGCATTCGAGCAAATCCAGCGCGATTCTTGATGTAAAACAGTGACGCAAGGGTGGCTCTCTAACCCGTGGAAAAGCAAACCGGTTCTTAGAAGGTTTGCTAGTTGAACCAACTGCAAACTGGCACTAGCACCAGCCCAGAACCAGCACTTGCTTCACGTTGGTGGAAAAGGGGGTATAAGAGAAACCCTCTACTTCAGCCCCTCCTCATGGCTCTGTTTTCAGGCTTTCAAAAATCTATCCCGTGAAACTTTAGCCAATCACGGGTTATTTCAGAGAGACGGTGCATTTGTATTGGCTGAGCCACTTCAAATTTTTTTTTTTACAGGCTGCACTTTATATTCACAAATGCAAATTCTGTAAATCCTTGCCTAGTTTTCTACCTTTTGTTCAGAATCCACATAAGAGGTTACTGCCTCGTTGCAGGCGACTCGTGTCAAACCTGATTTGATTCTGTTTAATTATCATTACTAAGCATATCATTATTATTCTTTGCTATTGTTTCATCACAACTCAAATATAAAACAACACAAGATAACAATAATAATGGAAGGAATGGCTTTAATATGTCAAGAATGTTTGGAATATGAATGTAAGAATCTATACTTATTAATGATATGCCACTTGTTTTAATAAAGCCAATTGAACAATGCTGATGATATCACTGAGTATATACCATCGCCTCATGGTGATGATTTCATTAATACACTGAAGAATGAACTACATTTGATTTGAAATCGGGGAGACAAACTTAATGCATAGATTTTCACTCAGTTATTAAGCACTAAGGAGGACGAATGTCTTTCATTCAGGTAGCCTCTATACAGCCAGTCAGTGAGGCTTAACGTCTGGGGGGGGTCACACAACTATCAGACATTCAAGCGGGACAAAATGGTCAGAGTAATATTACAACAGAAGAACAAATGGTACAATTCGATGACAGACTGTAGAGTAACTGGGTCAGGTGGAGAGCCTCAGCACCAGCCTGTGGGCAATGGACATACTGACTAATCCAACACAAACAGTGTCAGTGAGAACACTATGAGGAACGCCGGTCTCCCCTGCACTCCGGTCAAAGTCCACACCGAGCAACGTGCTGCGTCAGCTGAAAAAGAAAACAACACACACGGGCTGCAGAATTTATTGGCTGATTGATCGCCTCTGTCCAGACCAGCGCCATCAACAGGATGCAGGAGGCGTGTTGTCCGAGCTGTTACCGTAAGCTAATCAGGAATCAGCAGTTTGGAGTCTCCCAAACCTTCGCAGCAGCTTTTCACACGTTTCACAACAGTCTGGCTGCTCCGGGTTTCATTCATGCTCGTGAATATACAGTCAGGTCCATAAGCATTTGGACAGTGACACTATTTTTGTACCTTTGACTCTGTACACCATCACAATGGATTTGAAATGAAGCAAACAAGATGTGATTGAAGAGTTTCAGCTTTAATTCAAGGGGTTCGACAAAAATATCACATTAACCGTTTAGCAATTGCAGCCATTTTTATACAAAATCAGGGGCTCAACAGTAATTGGACTAACTAACATAATTATAAATATAAGGAATATTTTTAATACTTGGTTGAAAATCCTTTGCAGTCAGTGACTGCCTGAAGTCTGGAACATCATGGACATCACAAAATGCTGAGATTCCTCCTTTGAGATGCTTTGCCAGGCTTTTACTGCAGCCGCCTTCAGTTGTTGCTTGTTTGTGGGTCTTTCTGCCCCCAGTTTTGTCTTCAGTATGTGAAAGGTTGCTCAATTGGGTTGAGGTCAAGTGACTGACTCGGCCATTGAAGAATATTCAATTTTTTTTTTGCCTTGAGAAGCTCTTCGGTTGCTTTCGCTGTATGTTTTGGGTCATTATCCATCTGTACGGTGAAGCACCGTCCTATCACTTCTGCAGCATTTGGCTGCGGAAAGATTTCTGCGATCATCCATCTTAGTTGTCTTCCATGATCTTCCAGGCCTTTTGATGTTACTGGGACTATGTGCAAAAATGGCTGTAATTCCTAAACGGTTAATGTGATATTTTTGTCGAACCCCTTGAATTAAAGCTGAAAGTCTACTCTTCAATCACATCTTGATTGATTCGCTTCAAACCCATTGTGATGGTGTACAGAATCTTGTGTCACTGTCCAAATCCTTATGGACCTAACTATAGTTCCTGCTCCATAAAATCTTTGATGGTTTCCTTGTTTCTATTCCTCTCCTCTGCTCTGGTATACTTTACCATCACCGCCTGTCACTGTGCATTAGCATGTTGTGCAGTCAGCAAAAATGTGGATCAGTTGTTGATGTTTTGGACCACTATTGGTGCACTAGAGCAATGTTCTGATGAGCAGGTCCATCTGTGGTTTACCTGCCAGTTTGGTCCAATGAAAACCTTTAGTTAAGGCTGACTCAGCTTTCATGGCCGAGATTAGAAGCAGAGCAAGTGGTAGCTACAAGTAAGACTTGATCATATTTACAGGAAATTAAATGTCATCTTTTCGATGTGACAGTAAACTGAAGTGGTGTGGTTTAGTTTGGCCAGTTTATACAGAACAATGTTTAAAGCAACCAGTGAGTCTCTCTCTCATGATGTCTGCTGACCGTGAAATGAAAAGATCACACTACAAACAAGAATGCTAATCCCACCTGCCTGGGCTCAGTGCAGCTTCAACACTGGGTTGAAAAGCTAGGTACTAATGTGACTTATGAGTGTTGAGCACTATTTTTCCAAAGCACCTGACCAGTTTCTGTTTCTCCTTTATAGGTGTGGCTTCACAGGTTCAACTGGTTTCTACAGGTGCTTACCATTTCCAGTTAGAGTGGCAAATATACATCTGAAGCAGGCTTCCTCCAAAGAGCTACTACAGCTCTGCTTTGCTGTTTGACAGTATGAAACTAATTCTACCACTCGGACAAACCAAATACAAAGAGCTGCCATTCTGTCAGGACGTCCTACTCTGTATCTCTGTGCATTCAGAAACGTAATAACGATGTTGCACAGTGACACAAGTCACACAAACTTCTTTTCAGTCTTAAAAGTCAGGATATCTCAGCCTCTGACTTAATCATCAAATCAACCAAAACACTTCTATGCTCACTCTGTAAGATGACTGCATAATGTTCACAAAAAGACAAAGGCTGAATGACGTGAGGAAAAAGACAAATATGGAGCTGCAGATGCCTGGTCACACGGCAGCCGATCTAGCAGAAATTTGGCCCCATTCTACAATTAGTCGGGGTGGTTACTATGTGTGGAAGCAAAAAAAAAACACTTGGGAGGATGAAGCTAGAGCAGTAACATGTGCTTCAAATATCTGCTACTTCACCAGTTACACTTTAGTTGTGTAGTGTTACTAGCGTCAGCATGGACAGCAAACACCTGATATGTAACATTTCATTCATGATGAAGGTAAATAAGACACGAGGGGACAGGAGGCCAATACACAACACACACACACACATCTGTCCGAATGGAATGGTGGAGTGGCAGTCAGGACAGACCATGCCATTATAAGCCGGGCAGACAAAATATTTCGACTGGAGCATTTTGGAGCTTCAACCTAGAGTCGCATCATTTCATTAAACACAGAGTGAGAACACTCCTGTCCTTCACCAGCTAAAGATTACACAGAGTAGACAAAAACGTGCCTGTTCTCCCAAGAACAATCACAAATCCACAAACATAACATGTCTGAATTCAAGTGGCCGCTCCTCTCGCAGCCGTAGGAATTATGTCGTAGTGCGACGTTATTGTGGAGCTACAGTCTGCAGAGGGAAGAGGACGACTGCTGTTTGTTTCCCGTCCCTATACTTTTAAACCCTCCACTTCACACATTGTGGCTTTTCATAAAAAAAAAATATTCCATCCCATTTTTAAGGAAAATTAAGGCTCTCTCATAATGTATCAGGGATCAAAGTTGTCACTTTTACCTCCCCACTAAAGGACTTTTTTGTGCCTCAGGGCTGTAGAACACCAAGCAGGAAGAACGACCACAAAAAAATCAGATAGTGTCAATTAAGTGAAATACATTAAAAATAAGCACTTTTCATTTGTTTAATATAGCATTTGTTCATAACATTTGTGTTGTGTAGGAGTTTCAGTAATTGCATTGCAACAGATTGTGCAGAGAACAATTTTAGCCCATAGAATGTGTCCATTGCCTGTGAATTTCAGTGGATATGTTAAAAAAAACATTGACCTAGTCCTTCATCTTACCTAAGTCCTTCATTGAGAATACTACTCTGAAAATATGACACACTAGCATGTGAGAGAAGGCAAATAAATGTGAGGGGAGGGACATTTTTTGTTGCCCGAGGGCAACCGTATGCAGTAACACAAGTTTATTGTACCCATGATAACGAAGGTACGCTAACCAAGTTGTGTTTGCGTCAAACACAACTTAACCAAACCTTAACCAAGGCGTCAAGACACTGACAAACGATGCCATGACTGTGTCAAATCGCAGTCGTTCTAGAGGGCATGGAGAGGCGACATGAAGGACTTGTTGGATCCTAGACTGACTGCATACATCTAGTGCACTGTGAAAGCAGTCGGAGGGATTTGGCTCAGCAGCAAATACACGAGTGACCCAACAGGTTTGGAAATACAGCACTGCTGTATGTCTGATCATTCCCAAAACACTGTCAACTCAGTTTTTATTTGAATGTGCTCTATTGGTTTAAATACCATGGATAGACTATTGCTGTGCTGCACAGAATGCACTGCATTTAAATGCATTTCTCTTTATAACAACAAATTCCATTTATTTAGCTAATGCTTGCCGCTCGGCTCATCGATATCTCACGTCTGAACTGACCACCAAGCAGGTGAATTAAGCTAACCTGCATGTTTTGATGATTGACTATGCTTACGCCTTGATCCTACAGAACAAATTCATATGTATATTGTTTTATAAATATATCAGTCATTGCTAATACAGTTGTAAAGAAAGGAAAAGATTGTGCTACTTTAGAACTTGGGTCCAACATTTGAATAACCAGCATAACTGCTGGGAACAGTCAGTATGGTTCCTGATGATATGGAGATGGGAAACTTGTGTAGAACCTGAAAATATCCATCAGCTGGGCACGTTGACACAGAAATCATACACACAATAATACCCATTGTGGTGGTCGATAATGACTTGTGCTTGGAGGTCCGATTTATGTCATGTTTTTATTGGTATTTTTGGAGAAGACCATAGGTTTTACAACAGATTTCATAATAATTCAGAGCTCTAAAGAGAGAGGGAGAGAGCCAGAGTATCATTCTACCATTGACTGTTGCCATCAGCTGCTTATAATGTCAACAGGCAAACTCCTAATCACCATAGGAAAAACAAAGAAAAAAAAAAAAGTCAACATTTGATTTTTTTAGTAAACATCCAGGGTTGCATCATTCAATTCTTTCAGAAACAAAAAGGGAGAACAGTTTTCAGGTTTACATGTTTAACATTTGCTTGGCAAAGGGAGGTTGTGAAATAATGGAGTGGAGGGGAAGAGATGCTTTAAGATGTTCCACTGGGAGAGAAACCGAAACAAAAAGTCAACAGAGAAGGGAGGACGGAGACAGGGCAGGGGTGTGTGTCTGGGGTGGGGGCAGGGGGCTACAGCCTCCACATCCAAAAAAAAAAAAAAAAACTTTTCATTCTTCTTTTCTTTCGGAGTGCAGAGTTTTATTATATATACACACACATATGAATATATAGAGAACACAGCTGACAAAGGCATGTGTAAATCTATACATTTCCATTACATAGATAGTTATTACGGAAGGAGACACAGACTTTCTGTTTGTCGCTTGTCCAGGAAGAGAGACTTGTTGGTCCTGGTCACCAACGCTTCTGCAGCTCTGCTCTGGGCAGAGAACACTCAGAAACCTACAGACAGACAGAAACACAGGCAGCATCATTAACACATGTTCTCAAAACCAAAGACAGACAGATGCTACGCCAGCAGCCACACCAGCAAGTTAGGTCTGAAAGCAGCAGGTCAGCAGTCAACACGAATGGTACATTAAAGACCAGGAATCAGGACATACCCAGTACACTTCTTTAACTTTGATCAGTATCCCAGGTAGAAAGGGCTTCTCTCACCAGCCAGTCCTCTCTCCACTGCTGGCTCGGGTGATTTGAACAAGTTATACTCTAAAATGTCCAGTTAAATTAAGCAAACTTTCCCTCGAGCCACGTGTTTAAGAACACGGAAGGAACCAAGGTCACTGGAAATGCACGAATAAGGAAGAACCCACAGGAGGGAAAACCTGCGCACTACTTTCACTTAATGAAGTAAGCATATTAAGCAAAAGGAAGTGATGTAGAGTTGAGTCTTGTTGCCTTACACCATGGGTGCACAGCCTGTTTTGAACCAAAAGCTAGATCCACCAGTCTAAACAGGGAGCCGTCGCCTGCCAACATAATGTAATGCACGCAAATCATACTGTACCTGAGTTCATCATGTACACATGTGCATTACTACTGATCACAGTGGATCTACAAAGGCACAAAACATTTACAGGAATTTGGAACTGAAAAATATCAAATTGAAGTTTATGATTAAAGTACCTGCCTTATACATTTTGTACACAAATATTTGTGGCAGTAGGTGAATAACAGGATTCCACCAAACCCATTTGTAGTGAAGCTGCTGACCTACTTCACGTTGCACAATATTTTAGCGTTTTTACATTTTACCACAGATAGTATTCACAGTACTATATTCTTCAGAGTGCAAAAGGTGTCTAAAGCAGCATATTCAGCAGTTCACTTATTGTTTTGCTCCTGAGGTTTGGCATCTTTTGGCATCAATATCAGGCTTCATATCCTGAGTAGCAGCTAACCTCAGAATGTCATTTAAGAGCCTGTGTGTGAGCCTTTTATTGATGTTCATTACAGAGAACACTT
>JAVQJF010002065.1:0-15403 GCA_036023855.1 Gadopsis marmoratus
AAGGCAAAGCTCTCGATTTACCTGTCGGTCTACGTTCCAACCCTCACCTACGAGCTTTGGGTAGTGACCGAAAGAATGAGATCGCGAATACAAGCTCACCCTTAGAGATCGGGTAAGGAGCTTGGACATTCGGAGGGAGCTCAGAGTAGAGCCGCTGCTCCTTCGCATCGAAAGGAGCCAATTGAGGTGGTTCGGGCACCTGGTAAGGATGCCCCCTGGACGCCTCCCTTTGGAGGTTTTTCGGGCACGTCCAACCGGTAAGAGACCGCGGGGTAGACCCAGAACGCGCTGGGGGGATTATATATCCCAACTGGCCTGGGAACGCCTTGGGGTCCCCCGGGATGAGCTAGAAAGCGTTGGGTCCCATTCCCTCAGCCTCTGTTCAGGCTCCAGTACAGTTGCTTTAGGGTTTTTCTTTTTAAATTGAAGACGCCCACCTAAGACTCTTCTGTATCGGTCTTCCAACATGCTCTACTGTACATCTGTATCTGTACAGGACACTCTGTGTTTATCCCTGTTCCTTGTTTGTCTCTGGTCCTCTTTTATCTCGCTTCCTGCTCGGTTTAGCAGCTCTCGGCTCTCTGTGATAGATGGAGTCTCCCCCGATGCCGACCCCTGGCATCTGGATCACAGCCATAATGACGGAGCCAAACGGTGCTAACATGCCTCAGAGAAAGGTCAATAGACCCGAATGGCAATACAGATATCGACAGTGTCATCCATCAGAGGTTGGAGGGGGCTCGACAACGGCGTGACAACAATTGATCGTACATCAGTCACTCTGAGATCAATTGCAAAATCATTTCTGCATCATTTGCAGGTGCGGGGGAAATCAAAGTGAGCAGCCTCTGCACCCTTAAGGGACAAGATATATGACAGGCTGTCACCTAATCAGGCAAACTGCACAAACACATTCCCTTCATTATACATACTGGAGCTATGAAGGGGTTTTTCCCCCCTTCCTCGATGTGCATTATTCATTATGCTACATGAAGGGAACTTCTTCAGGGTGGTAGCCTTGCAGGGGGGCTGGGTGTTCCATGTGGAGCATGGAGCCTAGGGACCCATTCTGAGTATCAGGTGTTATGAAGAACACTACAGCACAACTCGTTTTCTTAATTCACACGCACCCTCGGTCACACGCACAAAGACGTGCCCACGTGGAACGGTTCGCACGGACACATGTGCGCACCTCAGAAGAAAATCGGGAATGCTTTTACTGTACTCCTACAGTACTGTTTCTTTGGAAAAATGAGCTTACACACAGGAAGTCTTACAGTCTGCAGGACTGATTTGGAACAAAACAAAAGGTAAACAAGGTTGTTACAGTGATCTGCAGTTGCCACAGAAGGAGAAAAGAGAAAAGTCAGCAGTAATACAACATTTTGTAGTTAATGGGCTAAAAACAAAATCGGTGGTATGGCCCTTTTAAATGCTGAAGAGGCTTATGTTTTGACATGAGCTCATATCCACAAACACAGATACCTGCACATGTCTGACAGGCTCAGATGAGGTGTCCAAACTGAGACGGGTCCTCTGGGTGTTATTATCTCCACGCAGAGGCACACTGGGAAAATGTCTGAAAGCTGCGCCTAATCATGCTCAGTGTGACTAACCAACCCTGGACACTGTCTCCTCAGGACACACACGTCCAGACGTATGGCTGTGATTATACCTTCTGAAGGATATACTGTACCGTTACAAGCAGCCATTAGTCCTCTGTCACTGGTGTGATGTGTGGACCTATCTATGCAGGTACAGTATGTATGCAGTATAGTACAAGGGCTTACAGCGAGCCAAAAAAGCACGAGCAGATTAGAGGCGAGAGAAGCTCCAGGTAGCCTAACATGTGAAGTTCTTTAAAATGAAGAATAGCCAGAACAGCTTGCATGGCAGCTAGTGGTTATCTCAAGGATTCTGCTGGTACGTTTAATTATTAAATTGCTGGGAATATAGATAGAATTCAATAGAATAATGTAAAATGCAGTTTTGAAACAGGTAGATGCTGTCGTCTTTTCCACAATCGCTTCATTTACAGAAACGACAGGAGTTCAGAAAGACACACTGATTTTTTTAATCAGAAGAGTTGGGGAAGGCTAGCCTGCCACAGCAGACACAAGTGACCACACAGAACCAGTGAAAAGAAAATGTCTCGCGCTGAGAATGAAAAGTGCCACCTACCCAGTTCGGTTGCTATACTGTGCAATATTCACTTTTGGACATGTTCTGCTTTGTTAGTGAAAGTCTTCAGCTGCCTTGTGCATTTCATTAGTAAACAGGCCGTTCTTGTTGATTAGGTGTGTTCGGACTAAACAAAGAATTCCATCCAAGTCCATCTCTCTGACTTCTCTCTCTTCCACTCCTCTCAAATTTTCTCTCTTTTCTCATAATAAATGTGCAATCCATACATAAAATACATATCTACCTTAAGACCATAAAACTCAAATACATTTCTCTTATACAAATGATACATTTGCCAAAACATCACAAATTATTCCCCCATCAATGCCAGCACTTGCCACCCCCACACTAATTTACCCCATGGTATCTCCCAGTACCTTCAAATTACCGTCAGCTACCCTGAGGCCTCTTTTAGAAATGTATAATTGTTTGGGGGGTTCTTTATTATTATTTTATTTTAATCCCGGTCCACACTCCATACCAGTTGGTGGCGGCAATGCACCATAACATTGTTTGCCAACCGCCATACAACCACAAGAAGAAGAAGAAGAAGAAGAAGAAGAGGCCTCTTTTAGCCGGACACCCTGTGAATGAGGCAAAGGTAAGTGACTTAAATACAAATGTCCATTCTTAACGCCTTCACTAATTAACAGGTGTTTGTGTGCAATTAGTCCTTCTACAAAGGTTATACCTCCATCAACTAGTAACGAAGATGGCTCTTCATTGCATGCCCCATCTCACTACAGTATACACTGCATAATTGACTAAGTTTAAATCAGAAGAAAGAAGAGCTCAGGCCAATCTTAAAACTGCTTCAATGCACCAAATGTGGATTACAGCTTTTATCAATCCGCTTCCGTACGGCCTGTCAGCTTTATCTCGGCTTTGACGCAGAACGGGAGCGGCATTCAAGAAGACGCTAACTGCTAATCATGACATATATTCTCCAGATTGAGCCCAAACCAAAACACGCTTAATGTAAAATGTGATTTTTATCCCCAGTGTCAACACAACTAGGAAAATATGCTGTCTTTCTTCAGCGACAAGCAGCTGACAGATAAACAGTGATTCCATCATGACTCTGACGTCTAATTTGCTGCACATTATATTTCTCATTTCGTCTGGGCCAAAAGACGAGGTCATTACATAATGGTGTAATTAGTGGGGTTTGGTATAAAAACAGGCTCAGGAAAGCACAGTGCCTGATAAGATGCCAGTAAAGAGGGGAGCCGCAGCATGTTAACACCAGCATTGAGGGATATAATCCCCCTTTTAGATTTGAAGAGAAACACTTAAAGACCAGCCATCACAGCTACATCCTCTGCTGTTTTCATAAACTTGAAACCACCCCGAGTTGTCCGTCCCCTCACTGAGCCTGGAGCCAAGCCAGTCACAATATTGTTTCATTTCTCACCGAGGCTCCAGAGGAAAGAGGCCTTTTCTCCTCCTGCCTCCCATTCAGATCTACAAGCTCAGCTCTTTATCACAGCTGTATGCACTTGCAAGCAGACCTAACAGCAGAAAACTTATTTCAGGTCCATGTTAGGCTTTGCAAACCTGTTTTCCTGTCATCACTGAGTACATATGCTTAAGTTGGGAGTGCCACGTTTACAACCCGAGGCAGCCAACCAGCTCACCTTGTTTGTGCGAGCGGTGCCGGCAACAGTCGCCAGGCTCTGTCTTTTGTTTCCTGTTCCCCCCTCAGCATCCTGTTATCTGTTTTGCATGGAATGGCCTTGTCCTCAATAGCGCTGTTGTCCTGATTAAGCTCTAACCGTCCAATTAGCTCTGCCTGCTCATGGGCTCCAGTGAAACGTTCTGAGACACTGCTTCGGTAACACTTTACTTGAGGAGCATGGTTAGGCATTACAAGCAGATTATAGATCCAGCTGAAGCACTGATAAAGTGTTCTGTCCTATAAACCCTAAAAAGCTCTGACTATGACATACCCCAGGACACTCAGAAAACTATGAGGCAATATTCAGTTTTGTGCCCTTATTCCAAAAAAGACAATTTTCCTACTAAGCTGTTTGCATGGCTAATGAAAATGAATATTCCATTAATATTCCCATTTACATGGAGCCTTGTTCCACCGTGTGAACCTGGCCTCCCTCTTTCATTTGTTCAACCACCTTCTTGAAAATTTGGCGTTGCAATATTTGCGCATATCCAAAAATCTGTTGATATCCAAGTCTTTCATCATGTTTAACAGTAGGTGTGTTTCTCCTTCCCATACAAAATGTGTCTAACGTAACTACGGTTCTATGAACTTTATAGGTGACTGTCAAATGTTATATGTAGGATTAGAACATCTGAAATGGTCTGAAATGCAGTGTTTAGATGGGGGGGGAGAGAGAGAGGGACACTGGAGGATCGATCTGGCAGAGTGAGAATCCCTGCCCAAAGCCAATGCAATCTAAACCGCTGCTACTTAACCCATACATTACTATGTATGCAAATATCTACTTATATTAATTGAACTAAGCGTGATTTTATGAAGCCAGTTTGATACGCACATATTTGTTATATATGATTATATAAGCAGGCATAAGTATCTCAGACCAAGGACTTTTGCATATGATGTGTGTGTTAAAGATGGGATGACATTTTAGTGACTTTGTTCTTTGAATCCTGTTCAGTAAAATCTTTTTCTTTTGAGTCATTCGTTCATTTCTTTAACGGAGGGGGGGGGGCCAATAATGAACCTGTGTAGCTGTCACATGAGAAAAATTAAACCCATGCATTATTATTGTATTGTGCGGCCAAATTAACGACTTACTCTTTGAGAGGACTCGCCCCTGCTAGCTCATATCAAAAGAGTAGTTCAATGAACGATAAGCTCATGATCGACACATCACTAGCGTGCATTTAAAAGAGAGACTGATCTATAGCTTGCACAAGTTTATGGTTCTTTAACTTTTTTTAACAATATAGAAATTCTGACAACATTTGAGTTGAAACAGAAATGACTTTTGAATGACAGAGTTGGCCATGGCTAACACCTGTGGCCATAGAAGGACCAAATGAATACACAGAAATCAAATACATTCCTATTGTCAAATAATTTGACGAAGGTAAACAGGCACATTTCTATATTGATAACAAAACATAAACACAAACAGATCCTACTTTTCTTTTGCAGTCATCCCCTGCAGGACACACACAAACACAAATCCACAAACACATTAGTTTATGCTTGTTAGTTTCATGCGTGTGCTCACTTTCCTTATGGATTATTCGTTTGGATGGCTTGTGTCTGTGTGTGAGGCTCTTTTGTTTGCTCTTAACTCAGATTGTTTAGGGGAAATTTAGGGGAAAATGCCAAAAACATTGATAATGCTAAATTGCAATAGAGATGCATTTATCAAGACATACAGAATGTTTGGCATGTTCAGTCTGATGAATAGTTTAACGGCTCTTTATGACAGCTAAAAAGCTTTAAGGCTTTGGACACAACTTTTCAAACCCCCTCTAATATTAGTATTTATACGCAGCTGGTGGTGAAATATGGCTGTAAAATCACTGACTCTCTTGACATTAATGTGTTTTTGACAGTCAGGGAGCTGGTTTAGATTCCTCAACTCAGTCACATCATTTTTTGTGACATGACGCTCATTAAGGAGACGCTCAGACATCAGACGATGGGAAAAGCAGCGAAAAAGCCAAGCAAATGGTGTCTTCAAAGTCACTGAAAATCATGGTCGCAGAGTGGCACAGTGTTTTGTGATAAACTGCATGCAGCTTGGATTTCTTTTAGCCTCACTCAGGGTTAGAGGCTGGGCGTGGTCAATCTGCCCTTTATTAACTGAGCTCAACTCCAAATGATGGAGCAGTCAGACTCCACGTCATTTTTAGTTGTATAACATTCAAGCTATTATTCAATATACAGTACAGCAGACTTCTGCCACAGGGGCACTGTAAATAGATCGCAGCAAGTGGTGCTAGATGAAATATCAGGGGATCAACAAATTCTTTATGATTCGTCCTGAGGGTCCACATTTCATAGAAATCCATCCAATATTTCCTGGGAAATGAAATATAACCTTGTGATGGAGTTAGACTAAAAGTCAAGGAGCCTATATTTATTATTATTATTCTATTTTTAAATGAGTAACCGCCCGTGTGGGACGCTGTAACAAGTACAGCGAACAATCATTTCATTGGTTGACACTGCAGCTGGCATTTTATTGGTTGGGGAATTTTGATACGGTTGTTACACAAATATCCAAGCGCACAGCAAAAATCCAAAAACCTCAGAAATTCCACAAGCGCACAGAAGAAATCTGCGCAACAGGCAACACATGCAAGTGCAAGTATCCATTTTGAGCAGAAGCAGAGCAAATCCAAGCGTAAGCAGGTGTTCATTGTGTGTGAGAGCAGGGTTTTGAGAGAGAGTATTACAAACGCTGAACATGAAATCAATAAAGTATGTTCTCAAACTGAAAGAGCATGCTCTTGATTTAAGATAGGAATATAGCTCCATAGAATTATATGGTTCCATCTGCGTTCTGAGCGATGTTGAGATATTGACCTCCAAAGTTTTTGCTTTCCCAATAGTTGATAGAGATAGAACCTTTTTGTTTTCTAAATAAAAAGTCAAAAAATGCAAACAGCTTTTAAAATAAAAACACATCGCACAATGTTAATAACTTGTCACAGAGTAACAATCCGTGAATCATTCATTTTTGGCAAAAATGTCAGACAGAACCTTATTATTCCAAGGTTCCGAACTTGTCTCCTATTTGGCAAAGCCCACTTTTTTACCCTTCTTTCCTCTTAACCTGCTGTAGGTTGGCCTGTGAGTGACAAATCACAGTCACAAGATTTTACTCTTACAGTAAGTGTTTTGCTTTTTCAGCACAAGTAACGTATTGCCAATCTGTCCTGTTTCCACATGAGCAGGCTACAAAACTACTCAAAATTATGTTCGTGTTCAGGTGAAAGAGGTTTCCAAACAGACACCAAAAGCTCCGACATGACAGCAGCACTTGGGAGGATGTGGAGAAGAGTTGCTGTGTCGGAGCATTGGTCCAAACATCGAAACACTGTGGTCTGCGGCCGCACCGACTAAGCGTTAAGTCCTGTAACTTCCTCTGCTGCCTCCTTCAAAAACACACCGACAACCAACATATTTATAAAGACGAGAGGAAGAAATTAGCTAGTTGTGCTGTACAGCTAAACTAAAAAACCTTGTGTATGGCGTTGCCCTCTTCCTCCTTCTAAACTGGCCTTCCTGTTCATTGCTGTAAATTGGTCCACAGCGCCCACTACACTGTCAGAGAGCAACGCCAACTGCTGCGCAGACACAGTAATTGTTGCAGACAGTGTGCACACACCCGGAGAGGAGGCGGCGCACATGTCGTCGCATGGACCGTGCTGAGCGCTTAAGTGCTGGTTAGACACCAGTTGCCATGTGGTCGCCTTGTAGCATTTGATCCAATTATAGCAGACAATGGGGTGCTGGGAGTCCTTATGGGGGGCTAAAGGTGAGGTGGTGAGTGTCCCCTAACCCTATTTCCATGAAGTAATAAAACTGCAGGAAACACCAAGCATCAAGGTGGATGTAGGATCAGACTCAGTCCACCTTTACTGAATGAGCGGTTCAGGATGACAAGATGCTCCACACAAATCTTTTATGCCCACAGCTGTGAGCATTTGATTAATATGATACATATATTTTGGCTTGTGTTTTCCAAATAATTTGTGAGGTCTTGTCTTATGTGTATTACTGTTCCTGGTTTTAGGTGCATCACTTATATGTATTTATTAATTGTTTGATTGCATTAAGGTGGCATCAGGCAAGTTGTTTGCTTTAACTTATCATTTTAAAGTAAATGCTGATTGCACAATGTAACGGCTATAGAATAATGACACCATAAGCGTTTCCACTCGTTCCCTATGAGCCTCTCTGCCACCGGGTGCAATCTGCCGAGGAAATGAAGGCTCGATTTACGGCACAAAGGAAGTGGGTCAACCATTGTGCAACCAAAACAGGAAGAGGATAGCCATAGATGTATAAAGAGAATGAGGATAGTGCTTTTATGCAAGGGGTGTTCTTTGAAAAAAAAAAGAAAGCTTGTGTTTTCCCCGATAGCTATCGGAAAATGGCAGACGGTGGAACAGCCGGACTAGCTGTGGAAGAAACCACAGCAAAAGAAAAAGAGCCACGCTGATGGAGGAGGCAAAGAAGGTGAAGAGGGAGCGTGATAAAAATGAGCGTTGGGCATTCGGGCGATGGACAGAGCTCCGGGACTTGAAAGGCTTCCGAACCGACATTCAGTTGGCGTTCGTATATTATCATACTATCGGGTGTTTTACTCTGCCTCTATCACAGCACTGAGATCTGGGTTTTAAGTTCAAATTGAGATTCTTACAGATATTTCCTGCTCTGGACAGTAGCCAGGCTGCCAGCGGTAGTTACTTGTTTGCACAAAGCAACAAACTATGCTATTACTCTGCATACAAATATGACAGTTTCACTTGACCTCTTCTGTGACCATGCTTTTATTTCCAAAGTGATAGTTCTCATTTTTTCATGGAAATTTGGACATAAATGTCCTGTGTTGTTGGTAGTTGCTAGGCCCTGAGGAAAACAAAAAGCAAGCTGTCTTTGCATCAGCAGGACCAACAATAATACCACTTGGAAACACAATGTTAAAACGTGAAAAGGTTGTCTGTAGCAACTTTAATACTATATTGTTTTAAATTTAGTGGCTAGGATGGCTCCTGCGCTACACTAATGTCCTCTTGGAACATATATATGTTAGTTTGTATCTTACTATTACTGTGGCATTCATTAATTTTCATTCACTCTCCATACCGCTTATCCCGAAGGGTCGCGGGGGGGGGGGGCTGGAGCCAATCCCAGCAGACATTGGGCGAGAGGCGGTACTGTGGCATTATGTCTTTCATATGGCGTCTGCTGTGAGCTTGGTATTATTATTATTACTAGTTTCCCCTCCGGGGATTCATAAAGTTATCTATCTATCCACTCTGGAGAAACCCAACCCTGAATCTGTTACATGATTCCTACAGCCTTTATGTCAAGTGTTCATGGCACTAAATGTACCAATGGTCTATAGAACATTTGCACATTTATAGGATTCGCTTTTCACCAAGTTACAACCAGCACCATGTGAAGCCCATATTACAAATATACCTCCAACATACATGAAACTGTCTGTCATGTGATGAAATGTCTCACAAGTAAAGTTTTTACTTAAATTTTATGAACTTAAGTAAGTTTTTCTGATGCTCACAGCTTCAACACTGCATGTAGGGTCACATTTAATCAGCCTATGAGCTAACAGACACTCTCCAAGATTACTTTTTAATTATAATATGCCTTTTGGGAGTTATTTTTTCATCTATATTGTAGCTTCCAGTCCACAGAGGAAAGAGTCACATCAGAACTGGATTATGAGCAGCCACTTCCTGTCACACAGCTCATCAGCGGTTGCTGCTGGGAAAACATCAGCCTTGTTTGGACTCCCGATGTCTTGTGTCTTTGGGCTAGCAGAGAATGAGCAGCGAGTTTGACAGCTTACAATATGTAGAGTGACCAAACGGTGATGCAGTACTCAATTGGAGTACAGTCCTGCTTGAGTTGTCAACCAGCAACGACTGGTTTGCCACAGAGCCATGTAGAAATCTGCGTCAACATAAGTTCAAAATGCTTGATGGTCACATGGTTCCGGCAGACTTCAGATAGTTCTCTGTACATGGCTCTGGTTTGGCAGAGCTGAGGGGTGAAACCGTAACGGCAGAGTAGCTCCCGCAACTAGGAGCCTGGAGGAAAAAAAACCTAAGAAGCTCAAAAAATGTTTCGGATGCTCCAGATAATAAAGAAACTGGGCGTTCAGAGGAAGGGTCACAGTCAGAAGAAGTAAGCGACCGACAGCGAGGACAAACATGGATAACCACTGGTGTAGCTCGTTGGAAGGGCTGAAAGAAGGGAAGGGACTTGTGGTGTTACTGCTCTTGCAGCGGTTGGATCATTCTGTAGTTACGACTGAAACATTGTTGAAATTATGTTTGCATCCAAGCGAACTCAAGGTCGACTTCAAAACAAGACTTGGCAGGTTTTTTCTGACTGAAAAATCTGAAGAAAGATCTCAGTCAGTGCAGAAAGACACTCAACATGTTCTGTAGTTTCCACACTGCACTTGAAGGTCACATGCCGAAGAATGCAGAGGTTGATTTGCATTTAATACACATTTTCATCAAACATTTATTTTATTGTCAATAAACCATCTTTCGATTGCCGTGTGGAAGGTTTTGCTGAAAACTGTCCTGTCTGACTGCATAAAAAAGACACAAATGCATCTCCAAGAAGGAGACCTTGGATGAGCAAAACCAAGAGAAAGAAGGATCAAATTAAATACACCAACTGTTGCTGCTCAGTTGCCACAGAACGGCTCATGTAATTAATGAAATCAAAGGAACTTGTTGCGAAAACGTATCGGTTGAATTTGTGTCAGAGGCTTTACGATTACTGATCATCAACGTCACACAGTAATGACATTAGCTGCTGGTTTTATCTTGTGTTGTTCTAACTGTTCAGCACATCAGTCAAGTCAAGTGGAATAATCTGCACGATTACATGAACACACTCACAATTACACAGTCACGCATTTAAAGTAAATATCTGCAGGATATGGAGTGTCCGGAGAACTCATTAGAATATTGTTTGGTCATTTTATGCTAAATTGATCTGCTTTTACTTTTTGGAGATTGGAGTGGAGTTTGTTGAGACCATTTTCATGCTTGATTTATGACCATTTATGTCACTTCGTTTGGTGATCATCTCGGCCATCATTACAGGCCAAACAAACAAACGCCACAGTGTGATGGATTAGATGCGCAGCAGAAACTGGGCCAAGTGGGGCGGGCGGAGAGACGTTGGGTTGAGAGATGCTTCTTTTGTGCGACTTGGAAAAAAATCCTTTGAAGGTGTCAGAGCACGGACAAATTAGAAACCATCCCGTCTGATTCTATTAGGAGACAAAAGGAACATTAAGTGATGCAGATTAACATCTCGCTCGCAGGAGTAATAACCAGATCAAAGATGGAGAAATGGTGCTTCTGGAAACATCTCCACTTAACTGTGGCTCCTGCAAAAAGCTGGGGGTCGTACAGCTGTCACCACACTCTCTCTGCCCCCCCCCCCCACCACCTCTTCTCCTTTTATGTGTCCCCCCCCCTCCGATCCTCCGATGCTAGAAGCACACAAGGCGTGCTGGAGCCCTGAGGAATAGCAGCTCGGCGCCAAAGCAAAAAAAAAAATAACAACACCAACACCCGGGCGGTGGGATTGAGATTAACATATAACACAGCAGAGAGGAAAGAGCTTCATTCATCAAACATACAGAGTTTGCTGCACTAAAGAAGCAGACGAGCACAATGTACAAACAGGAGCGCACGCTGCATACTGAGCTTAGGTTCAGGAGTTAACTGAACTTAGGTGGAATAATTAGCTCAAAATTGTCTTATGCATTTTGAAAATGTAAAACCGATTTATACGACCAACAATACATGTAGGTGATAAGCTGAGACGATGTCTGTTTAGTCATACAAGCAAATATTACAGTATGATTTACATACATTTTCTTACCCCTGTGGCTGCTGCTGGAACTGAAGTCAGTACAAAAACAACATGCAATTACTTTATTAAATCATAAGTGCACTTATAGGGTAGGGAGTGCCTTTGATACTGAGCTTCATCACTGTCTTTATTGTTGTGAAAAACAACCATGACTTAGCTTAATTAAAAAAACTACGAATTTGCATCACATAGAGTATGTTTTCTTTAAACTACAAAAAGAATGCATGCTGGGGAGTCTGCACTGACCGTGCTTCTTTTGAAATTGAATGAGTTTAGTAAACTCTCAGTTTCAAGTCAAAAGACTTCTATTCAGAAGAATTAACTTTAAAGTCCAATGAACTGAAACTTGCATTTATTCCAATAATGGTTTGGTTTATAAAAACATTCTGAACAGTTACCCAGAGCCCAAGGTGACATCTTTATATTGCTTGTGTTGGCCGACCTGAATCCAAAACCCACACATGTTCAATTTACAGTGATAAAAGACAGCTGAGAAACACGTGAAAACTTCACTAAAATCTTCTCACAAATGAATTTCTGTTCACCACCACTGGACTGGAGCGAAGGCAGAAATCTCAAATACAGATATCTTAAACCCCGGACAGATGAAAGCTAAGCAATATTTGTGGCTAGATCCTGCTAGAGGTACCTGAAATGTTGGGGGGGGGGGGGGTTTGGTTTGTTTCTTCTTTTTATGAGCCCACATATCCGTGCCTCTCTTTTCTAGCATCCTAATAGCCCAATCAGCTGTTACATCATCTTTCAGAGCGTGTAAAATGAATACCTCAAGGCCCAAATGCTAAAGTTGGCTCTACGGTGTCCGGTGGATGAACAAGATAGTGCAGGTGAAGCAAATGTTTTAGAAAATAATGCCGCACTGGCACAGGATGAAAAAAAATACAGCATAATGGATCCTCATTCTCATTTTTCGTCCAAGAAACAGACGCGTGCAGCTCTGCCGCTTGAGCCCAGTGACTCATAATCCATGTCGTCTTTCATTTAGCGGGGAGAGCAGTTGGCGTATTGCGATATGGAAATAAGAGGAGCTGATCAAAGCTCTCCTTCCCTGGATGAGCTCCTCATCTGTCTCTCCAAGGACTCCCAGCCTGCCAAGCGCAGCAAGCTCCTAATACAGACGTTTCAGCCCTCATGCCCAACCACCCGCCATCATTAAAATTTCATACTGACACGCGGCATACACATTCCTACAAGCCATACAGGCTCTGTATCCACCTGGCCGACTCCGAGGCTCGCTCCTTCCCCCCCATGCTGATTGGACTGGTCTGAGGTCTCAGGAGACATGCATATCAGTGAATGACTGATTTATTAGTGCAGTATTGAGAGGGAGGGTGACAGCGTTAGTGAAGCAGGAGGTCCAAATTTAGATATTTATCAGCTGATCTCAGCTCGCCTCATGCCTGCGAGGATCTGAAAGTGTGTTGAGAGGCTGCACAGAGAGGGCGGTGGACATATTTGAACTTTCTGAACGACTGAGTGAACAGGAACCTGAACTCCACCTGCCAGATGCAGCATTTTAACACTGAGCAACACTGATCTCTCACCAGCGTTTTGATTTTTAGGCTTATTAAGCATACTCAAGCACCATTAGAATGGATAATAAAGGTTAGTTTAAATTTAGTTTAGTTTAAATGTGTAATGTATTTTACTTCCACTAATGAATCAGTATCTAATTAATATCTGTGGCTAATAAACAAAATGATATACACTGATCCAGGACATATTTCGGCTGTTACGAGCTTGTTTTTATATTCATATTGATGTATACCCTTCATATTGTTGACACACACACACACACACACAGTTATGTCAAAGAAAAGGGCATGTCGTTACAGGACATAAACAATTTTTGTATTTAATTCTAAGATTAAAAACTTCAGGTCGCATAAAAATCAGAATGCACACATTTTTGCCACTTGGGTCAATACAACACTGATAGGTCATCAAGTTGGTGTCTTGAACTTGTTAGCAAACAGTTACTTATTCCCACATTCAGCATTGTCTTTTGCACCACTCACAACACGACGACGATGTTGAATCCGGAGTGTCAGAAGTGCATCAGAGCGGCTGTGCACCAGCCTCCTGAGGAGTTCTGAACTTCTGACGTTCTGACTTGACAACACGATTGTTTGGATGGCGAGATGATGGATCTCCAATTCTGATGCTTCTGTGTTGGAAAGCTGCGTCACCAGCGTACATAGTTACTGACGTCTACGTCGTCACCACAGCAACCCATGCAGATAGGTTGGTGATGTCTGGACACACAAATCCAATCTGATCACTTGCAAATAACATTGTGGACAGTCTGTCTTAAAGATCTGATTTGAGAAACTAATCTGATTTGCCTGCAGACTGAACAACTGTGTCTGTCTGCTGGTGCTGAGTGGGTAGTGTACAGTGGGGATTTTTAGAGCTTCTATTCTGAAAACAGCTGTCTGCTGCGGCCGAAGATGACAGTGGGAGAGTGAATCAAAACAGTTAAATAGCTGGCCGGACAGCTAAACAATGAGCTGACAGTCTCTGTAACGCCCGAGAGGAGCTGCAGATCCAGCTGCTAATTCTGCATGAAACCCCTTTCACATGGTCACATTGTTAGTATAAAAAGTTAATTTTGCATACAATAGCAGCAAGACAGGACCTTTTGCTCTCTCACAAAGCAATCCTTCATCAAAGCAAGTGTTTTCAGCTCGTGACCTCTCGTGCAGTGAGATTTAAAGACCCCACCATCCACTGTCGCAAGCTGTCCTTTCACAAGTATTCCTCCAGCAGCTAAAATCCACGCTTGTCTTTCTAGATGCTGTGCAATTGATGCGTTGAGAAAAAGGATCAACATTATCCATGCCAAGTCCTACTCTGGGTGTGGGGGGGGGGGGGGGGGGGGGTTGGGGTGTATAGGCCTGGTGAAACTTTGCTGCTCTGCGCCCTTGCATGATTGTATTTGGGGGACACCTGGATGAAAGCGCATCAAGACGACCAGAGAGGCGTTCCATCTTCCTGTATGTCGTTATTCAGACATGGCAGCAATGAGTGCCGAGACGCCTCCGGTCCTATTGTCATTCAGCTGCAGTGTCAGGACAGAGGGGGAAGGAAATGATGCAGGAGCGCCAAGGCTGTATCTGTGTCATCTGCCAAAACTCTGTTCTAGCACGATACACCCCGTTTAACCGACTTGACTGGAAACAATTGATTTTGCCCATTTTCACAGGAAGCAGCGGGACGCTGGAAGCAATGAAGGGAACACGAGAAAAGGAATGTTAAATAAAGAAAGCTCTGTCTCCTCTCATGCGTCATACTTTACACTGCAGATTTGATGCAGCTCTGTTCTGCACAGGAGACGCGTAAGGAATCACCTTGACATGTAAAAAGACAGCTGTGTCAGGTGTGAGGGGGAAGGTTGGCAAATCTAGTGGAGGATGGATGTCAAAACAGCTGCAGGATGATAATTCAATGACAACACTAGGCTTCCGAAAATATGAAAGGTAAAATATTGACTGTGCTGTGCTATGTCATTTGTTGTTTTACTGCAGCCAAGGCCATGCACACAATCCAAGTCATGCCGTGGATATTATTTTTGGGGGGGGGGGGGGGGGGGGGGGGTTA
>JAVQJF010002071.1:0-29522 GCA_036023855.1 Gadopsis marmoratus
CCGCCCAACCCCACCCCCCCCCCCGCAACACGGGGCGCCTCACACCCCCCGGCCCCCCCCCCCCCCCCGGGGCGGGGGGGGAGGAAGGAGTGAATTTAAAAAACAACAACATCTACTCCTGTTTTATCTTAAAATGCTTACAAGCCTTAACATTTCAACCAGTCTTACAGTTTGAATATTCTTGTAACGCTTGGGGCAGATTTGAAAAGTAGTTATTTCAAAACCGAGCTGACTACCACTACAACTCGCATTTCAGTTTCAATCATTAAACGCAAAAAAAAAACCCTAAAAAAACTAAAAAACTAAAACAATATTTCAGAAAAAAATGAAAATGAAAACATAGACAAATGATAGTTGTTGGCTAATCTGTTTGTTTGCATCAATTGCACTTTTGTATTTTCAATTATTTCGTATTTTTTGTTCACCACACTGCCCTTGCCTTCAACAAAAAGAGGGAAATTGGACACTGTACCATACATGTCTCAGTTTTACATGAAGTTAATCCCAAGAGAAAAATGAGACAGTAATTCATCTGAGTAATACATTTTTCATTTGTGCAAAAAGAAGTCAAAGACATGTAACGTAGCCTTGGACATTTCGAAGAAAAAATAAATGTAACAGCAAAAGAGCCAAATTACAGAAAAATAAAAGCCTATTTTATCCAAATACTCGATATGTTTTAAAGAATTTTAATCCTTTAAAAATCTGAATCACATTCTTTAAACTTAACAATCCTTTATTTATAATTTTGTATATTTAATTCCTATACCACACATTGTTTGCTCAGGAAGTTTTGTGAATAATATTTATTTTTTCCCTGTTAGTATTTGATGTTTTGTAATGTGAAATGCTTTTTTGTGGAACGATATTAGTATGATATGAAATTGTATTGTATTTTCTTTTCTTTTACATTCAAATGTAATGCTTTTTTTTTTCAGTTGAAGTAGTTTGTAAATTGAAACTTCCTATTACTTTTACTATTTCATAATAAACAGATATGCGCTGTGTTGTACAGTTTGTGTATGGTAGAAATAAACTTTTCAAATGGTTGTGTGGTTTCTCAAAGCTTCAGTTACAAGTATCAAGTAAGGTATCAAGTTTCCTTAGGCATTAGCATCACCTTGTGGTAACTTCGAGGTATTACATCTAGAGTAGCGGAGTGGTTAGTTCATCAAGATACTGATAGTTATTAAAGCTGCACACCAAGAGTTGTTGGTGTTAGAAATCAATATAAAGGGGTGTATTGGTGGCCTAGAGGTTTAAGACGCTGACCATGTTATTGCAACGTCACAGGCTTGAGTCCAGCCAGGGACCTTTGTTGCATGTCATCCCCCCGTCTCTCTTATTATTTTATCGAAAGTGTCAGAATGGCAAATAAAAAATCTAGATCATAATTTCCTAAAGCCCAACTGTGACATCTTCCCATAGATTGTTTTGTCCGACCAACAGTCCAAAGCCCAAAAATCTTTAGTTTACTATATTAGTATATATAACTTTACATAAGACAAAGAAAGGCAGAAAACCCTCAGAATTCAGGAAGAATATAAGGCCACTTTTACTTGAAAAATAACAAATGTTCAATCAATTGTCCAAATAGTTGCCGTTACAATTTTTAACTTATACAACTTTAGATAACAAGTCAGGCAGTAAGTAAGTAGGTAAGTAAATAACTAAACTTTATTTATAGAGCGCCTTTCGAAACATGAGGTTACAAGGTGCTGTACGTTAACAGGTTAAAACATTAAAAGATCAGTGATACAATAAAAACAAAAGTCAGACAGGTCATACGAAAAACATAGGGCCACATCACTAAGACACAAACTAATAAATATTCAAAGAGGGTATTAGCGTAGCTCAGGTGCCTGCAGAATAAGTATCTCAATCAATAAATTAATAAATTAATAAATAAATAAAAGGCAGACCAAACTTGGTACACCCCGGGAAGAGGACCAATAAAAGTGGCAGTAAATATAAAATACAACACAACCCGTATCTCAGGAAACATGCAAATATCACGTTATTCAAACGTTTCACACCTGTGGGCACAAAAGATCTTCTTGGCATCCTAAACTGCTCCCTCAGCATACGTTCAAGACTAATTAAACCACCAAAAAAGGGGATGACCTTCAAACTTAAAGTATGGTCTGAACTCTTCTGCTGTTTGTTTCACCTTTAAAGCCTTTTTCTCTAACGAAGCAGGAGTCAAACCAGTTATAGAAGCAGCCTTTTGAAAAAGCCACGCAAGGTGCCGCTGGAACGAAAGGCAGCATATTACCCGGAAATAATAAACCAACCAGTTTCACGTGTGGCGTAGTAACAGCACAGCACTCAGAATCCGAGGCCGTGGTCTCGTGTAAGTTGTGGTCGTGCAAGTAGGGCTCAATGAAACCACCGACTGAGGAAGGAAACTAATTCTTCACCTTAGATGACGAAATGCAGGAGAATTAACAGCTCACTCTGCAAAACGTGGTTTCTCCACAACAACATTTACGACAAAAGAAAGTGCGATCAAAACGATTCCACTATGAAAGCTGATGGACTTGTTGAGCTCTCCTACTACGCCAGCCACCTTGGCGACTGGAACGTAACCGGAAGGTTTCGTGCTTTGTGGAGAAACCGGAGATTTGACTCTTCTGTATCAAATGCTAGCTTTACTGTGCTTACTATGAACGTACAAAAATAAAGGTATACACTCAGTCTTCGGCAGCCTTTAAATGCATTTCTGATACACCTCCATAGCCCGAGCAAAGACACTGAAAGCAGGATAAATGGCTCCAGACCACTTCCACTTCCAGACCAGGCCAGAAAACCAGCTGCAGGCTAAATTTAGGCCAGTTCCTTTAGGGAAACGGGTGAGGTTACAAGGTGGGTGACGCTTTCCACGATGTTTCCAATTTTGTACTCTCTTGTTAAAAGAAGTGATAATGAAAAGGCTTGTCACAGTGGGCCACCCGTATTACTCCGGAACTATTTTTTACCCTGTATGACTTTAGTCGCCCTTTATCTAGATAGATGCACGCATGTGGTCTTAGAACTTCAAATGCCTGAAAGGAGAGATGTCAAACTAGATCATTTTAAGTGGAAAACTACAAAATAAAGTGCACAAAGTAAAGCTGGATTAGACATTTCTTCTCTGTAATGGATGTGTAATCTTCTCTATGGTGCAGCGCACCACTTCATGAAAAACACACTTGACCATACTGAACAGTACATGGACGCAAATAAGCTACAGGTAAACGAGTCTTTGATGCTGTAAAAAAAACAAACAATAAACCTGGGTAGAATTAATGTAGAACAAAAATAAAATGGATTGACTTATGGAGTTTAAAAAAGTCAAAGTAATGGCTGCGAATTCCCCTGCAGGGGCTCGTCTCCCGGCTGACTTGTCATGGTGTTTGTACCTGGCCTTGTACTCTGGCACCTGACGTGTTTGTGTTGCTCCCGCTGAATGTTGCACCATCGCTCATCCTGTTGGTTTTGCACACAACTTTGTCCCCACATATAGCCCACTGTGCCGCCGTAAGTCTCTCTTATCTCATCTCTGTCGTGAAGTGCAACCCTGCAGTCAAAGCTATTTGACTAGACGGACAGACGGACAGACAGGCAGGCAGGCAGGCAGGCAGGCAGACCGACAGACAGGCAGGCAGGCAGGCAGACAGACCGACAGACAGACAGGCGGACAGACAGACAGACAGACAGGCGGACAGACAGACAGACCGACAGACAGACAGGCGGACGTGTGCAGCCAGAGCAACAGTGCTTCCCTCTATCGACAACACTTTGAAATCACGTGACCTGTGTTTACATCCTCTCCTCAGCTGTTCCTCTCTCCTTCTCCGTCTCCTTCTCCTTCCACTTCGACACAGCCGCTCGCCGTTAAAACGCGTTTAAACCCGTCGGCTCATCACGTTTCCATCCCGACCAGCGCAGCGAACCAGCACTTGGCCTCAGAACAAAGGCTCGCTGACGGCTGAACGTGGCCGCCGCCGACCGTCGCGCCGCACATCCAGTGGCGAGCAGTGGGTTGATGCGACACACGGCGCGGTGAGTATTTTCTACGGCTCTTTCACACCCGCGGGTCGGCGAGGCGGCCTGCGCGCGCGTGTGGGTCCGCAGGCAGGTCGGCGTCATTAACTGGCGGCGTTGCGTGTCCTGCCAGCAGGCGGGAGAGACGGCCGAGCTCACCGGACCCGCTTTGTCTCCCGTTTCGACGATGGCGCACTCGGGCCCGCGGAAGCTAACGTTAGCCAGGCTCCGTGGCGGCGCCGCTGCGTGCCGACGCTCGGCCGCACGTTTCAAACCCGTCGGCTCGCCCGTCAGCGGGGACCAACGGGGGGTTTTTTGTTTTTTTTTCGCAAAATCAAAATCAACTTTTGCTTCATTTCGACGCGTGTTGCGGCAGCGCAAGACGCTTCTGTCGCAAACAGGCGTCAAGAGTCTCCCGACAAATTCAGGTGTGTTGTTTTGTTTGTTTGTTTGTTTGTTTTGGGGGTTTGTTTTTTGTTTTTGTTTTTTTTTGGCTGGGATATTCCCGCAGCAGTTAGCCAAACATGGAGGTTTGACATTTCAGCCAAACCGGTTTAGCTAGTCGCTGCTAACAGATTGAGGCTAATCGCACTGCAGAGAGCCGAGCAGCAACTGCGTGTTGGAGGACAAAAGCTGGACGGACGCACAGCCACACGCACCGTCCCTGTTCTGTTAGTGTTCGTGTGCTGGATGCTTAGGTCGCACTTCTCGCAGACGCGAATGGGACATGATGAAGAAGCAGGCGTGAGTTAATAACGCTCGACAGCGTTTCATGAAAACGCTGTTGTTGTTTTGCTCCATTGTCGCACGCAGTGCGAAGAAAGTGTTTCAGGCCGCCGATTGGCTGCCGGGGCTGCTGTTGTTTTGCTCCATTGTCGCACGCAGTGCGAAGAAAGTGTTTCAGGCCGCCGATTGGCTGCCGGGGCCGCCGTCTGTGTGGCAACTGCAGCACGTGACCAGGTAGGGCGCCGATTGGCCCCATCAGGTGTCGGTTGTAGGAGTGTAGGAACATCTGTGCGCACCCTGCAGGCGCAGCGAGGGACCGCACAAATGGAAACACCTGTATGAGGCAACATCCCTCACGTACTGTAAGTACAACGTTACTTTAGGTTCCAGTGCTGGAAGAAGTACTCGGATCTTGTACTTGAGTAAAAGTTGCAAAACCACGGTGTAGAAATACTCTGCAAGACGTAAACTGCATTCAAAATTTTTAAAATAAGTAAAAGCACAAAGGTATTGGCACAGAAATCTAGGCCTGCCAAAAGTAAAAGTGCTCATTATGCAGAATGGCCCATTTCAGAAAAATATATATTATAATTATTGATGCATTAATGTGTGAATTTGGATTACATTTATATAGTGTTGGGTAGCTTGTGAATATACCACCGGGATCAATGAAGTCTTATCTTAACCAATAATTAAACATAATTTATTTGTTGATTATAATTTGTATTATTAATCTGTATAATATAATCTGTATATAAAAGTAAAGGTATTAAATTAACGTAGTGCAGTAGAGTAGCAGTAAAAAGTAACCAAGTACAGCGCTTGAGTAAATGTACTTGGTTACTTTTTACTGCTGGTTAGACGTTTCTCAAAGAAACACCTTAGAAAACGATGCACACGCTACCATAGAGTTGAATAAACAGTTCTAGGAAACAGGTGCAAAAACAGGAAGACTAGGGTGCAATAACCTGCTGATTATTTCCTGGTTTGGAAAACAGTGAAAAAGGAAATGCCATCAAATTTCCGGTTTTGTCCTAAAAATATTCAGGTAACTGTGAAAGAAGCAGATCCTCACAACTGAAAAGGTAAACCCATTATTTCTGAACCATCTGCATGATGGCAAATCCTAATGACGACGGCTGCAACCAACAATTATCAAATAATCTACGGGTCATTTCCTCAGGTCTGTCTATGAAATGTCAGAAAATAGTAAAAAGTACCAATTATAACTTCCTACAGTTAAAGGTTGTTTTGTCTTACCATTGGTCCAAAACCCAAATGTATTCAGTTTAGTATCATATATGACAAAGAAGAGCAGCACCTATTTACATTTCAGAAGCTGCCTTTGGCATTTTTACGTAGAAAAGACTTATCGATCAACCTGCTAATTAATTAGTCCACTTTTAGCTCCAGCTCTAGTTGAGTGCACGCCTCTGTGACACAGTGTTGACAACAATTAACAACACTTAAAGCCTATGGCCTTGCTGGCAGCCTTGTGATGCTATAATTGTCATTACGCATTAGAAATCAGGAAAAAACCCCACTAGATGGATAAAATGTTTGCATAGATATGCAGAGACAAAAGTTAGAGGGTCCAGATGAGAATAATAGAGACAACTAGAGTTCTGGTAAATTTTGAAAATCCTGAGTTCTTTCACACAAACACACTCGCATGGAGTCAGTTCCTGTTGTTACGCATCTACTGTCACATCTTTTGGCTGTTTGTGGCTAATTAACACAGAGTCCAGTGGTCCAACCTGCATAAATAAAGAGCCATGCGAATATACCATTCAGTCCGAATGCACCGTAGGATCTCTACCACTGGCCTGGGCGTGGAGTCGGAGGAAAAGCCATATTTCAAAAGGGTTTATCCACTGCTGAGCATGAACATTTTCAGAGGTTTGCATGGAAGTCTTTCTCATATTCCAGTCTGAGGCTGGCACTAAAGGAAGGGACATTATGGTGAGTGACTCTCTGGGATATCTTGTGTAGTTGTGGAAATGATACTACCACGAACATTGCCCAAAACTGTATAACTGGAGACATACACCACTGTAATGGAAAAATATTTAGTAGAAATTAGATCCTGTTATATAGTGCATTACAAATAAATTCCTGTCTCACAGTTGAATTGCATTAGTGTGTTAGAAAGTACGTAGATGTGGCCTTTTTAACACACAGCAACATTCAGGCAATGCATCAAATAAAAAAATAATCCTAAACTAGTTAGCAGCTGAACTGACAAAAAGCAGAACTGTAAATGAAAGATTTGCCTCACCCTTGTATGTATTCATATCAATATTGTAACATGATATTGGTTCCTATTTATTACTGTTGTATAAATATAGATGATGCATTGCTGTATCAATTTTCTTTTGTCCCAAACTTTTAATAGACGTGGTACAACAGCCTACGGTCATGGGGATCTAAAGGCTTCTTTCTGTTGGGACCATAGACTCCAGTGAATGTCTGCTTTTTAGAATATGTAATGAGATTATGTGTAAATTTGCCCTGGGGTTGACACTAGAGGAGGGGTCAGTAGGCCATCAGAATCCAAAGGATTTATCCTCCGAGGACTATGAACATATATTTTTCCACTTTTCAGATTTTGAGGTATGTTATGTAAAATTGGACAGTTCAATGTAACAGTGGTGCTAGAAATAAAAACTTATCGGGTGACCAAAATCATTATGATCCATCTTCTGTGTGCCATTGATATCCACAGCAGGTTTAATGGGAATTGGGACATTTGTTTTTGAGGCATCTATCAAGTGCAACATTTGACCTGCTGGTGGCGCTAGATGAAGACTCGGGCAATCATCAATTCATTAGGACCAACAGACAAACTGACAACCAACCTCGCTGTCCCTAGAGCCATGCCATTAGCACAAAGGTAATATTTATTACAGGAATGGTGTATTGACTAACTACACAATGTAGAGGGATTTTTTTTTTTTTCAGTTTTCCATCTCACTTAATGTGGCGAGAAACGGCACACTTCCTTTTTAGTTGCGTCTTTCTTTGCACAGAGGAATACTCGGTGACTTCAGTAACATATTCCTTTCAGGTCCTTTTGTAGCAAAACACATCTATGAAATTTGTGGAACATATTTGCAAACATGTTGAGTGTTAATGATACATTTGACATCACAGTGAAAAGCTGTCGCGGAATTAATTTCCCACACAGCCAGATCTCATTAATTACCCCTTCTCAAGTCACTTTATCTTGTATCTTATCCTTCAGTGTCAACCCCAACATGCCCTAACCCTAACATTTCTGCTGCAGTGAATATGGGACAAAACACTCACGCACTGGCCTGAAGAAATGTAAATCCACAGGCAGGATTTGTGTAGTCACACATCATTATGAAAAAAATATGGAGATGAAAATGTATTTTTCATGGCTGTGGCTTGAAGCACAAGTCGTTACAAATTCCAAATTCTGTAATCTGTCATTACAACAGCACAAATTAATTCTGTGCACTCTTTATAGCAAACCACTGTAGATTTACTATGAAATGTATTGATGCACGTGGGATTAATTTCTACTAATACAAATTATATCGCTCTGGTATTTCACCACAGAGGTATGGACATAATTTTCTTTGCTGACGGAGATGCAAATTAGCTGATAAAAATGCCTGAATTCACACTGTAAATGCGGGTACCCATGAGAATGATCAGTTTACTTCACACTGTCTGTTTGTCAGCGGTGTGTACATCTTCTTGTGCTGCCTAGACAGTCCTTCAGTGTTGCGTTGCAGCACCAGAGTGGATCTGTTACATGTTTCGTCATCCTGCATGGTTCAGTGAGTTGCCACTAACCGGGTCATAGCAGCCTGTCATGACCTGAGATGACGTAGATGCACTTTTCCATACACACCACGGGTCAACCCAGGACATCCTGTGTGTGCTTGCCAGTGGATCCCTCTTTACAAAGGCATTTTTCTTTTTTGTCTTTTTCTCCAAGCTCTTCAGTATAGCAAAAAATGTTATTACCCAGCTGGCCTTTTTGATTTGTCTTAAAGGAGAAGTGGGTGAATAATGACCCCTGTTTCAAGACTTGTTATAGGTGCGACTGTACAGCAGTGCCCAAAAGCAATTTGCTTGTACACCACCTCGCCTGACCCATTTTCCTAGATTTTCTTTTGACAAGCAACTCAAATGACTATGCATTACAAAGAGGGAAGAATGGGGGTGGGGGGGGGAGACTAGGATAAAAAAAATACACTGATCATCAATGATTCTTTTTGCCTGCGAGAAAGAGCACATGGAAAATTACCTTACCAGGCCTCCCACTACAAAGTCACCTCTGAATTTAATCTTTATTAGCTGAGTCAGATGTGGAGATGCTGAGGATGCAGAGAGGGAATTCAAGACTTGCATCTCCAGGTATACCCATTCGCTCTGTGCCAGAGTGGGGTATTTTAGTTATCAAAGCGGCTATAAAATGTTTAAAGACCATCATGTGTTAGGCATTTCCTCTTTATTGCTACGTTGTGGTACTTCATAGTACAGTATTACACAGTAAAGCCAGTGGCTCAGTACTTGCAGTGCAAGTGACTTTCAGATCACCAGAGATCAGTGCATGTTTTAATTGACCCCCTTCCACAAACATTGCCCTACAGCAGTGGTTCCCAACCTTTTTGGCTTGTGTGCCCTTAAAATGGGAAATCATAGCATCACATCACATCACAGCTTATGGCCCTCATGTGGACATTCAGTGTGAGCAGTACAAAAAGGGGATTTTTGTACGCCGTCTGTTCTAGACCAAACAATTACTTGAGAAAATAATGAGCAGATTAGTCAATAATGAAGGGATTTTTAGAGGTCTGAAAGTATCCAGTGTTTTACACGAAAAAAAACAAAATGGAGAAAGTCAGAAAAGGTGACCTTTCAGATTTATCTTGGGACCCCTTGGGGGGGTTTCAAACCCTATATTGGGAACCACTGCCTTACAGGGCTTCTCTACATTAAGATATCTGAGGTTCTCTCTGTGTATGTCAATTTTGTGTTTCAATATAGCTAATCAGACAATAACTTTTGATGTGGGTAAATGTTGTAAATCTTTGAGCAGTGTGAATTCATGGTAATATTGGATTTTTTTGCATCAATGGGATGATGTACCTTTTTTTTATTTTGAGGATTAGCCAAAAAAAATTTGTGCGAACTTTTTTCTCTCAGGACATTTGTTTGTGTTAGATACATATCAAATAGTTCATACTTGATGTTATACAACTGCCGTTATTCCAACCAATGGAGCTTTTCACAGCAGATCTTTTCTACTGCATTTGCAGGAAAATCACAGGTGTAACAAATTACAGTAATCATGCCTCTGTTCCATTAAGCATCCCAGGAAGCCATGCTCGTGAGCCAGCATGTATTATACCAGCGCCCTTGAACCTAAATTGAATGGAGCCATCATTAAGGTTATTAATTACACCTGTGGCCCTTCCTGCTTAGACATGTCTGCTGCGAAAACGCCCCAAATATGCATTGAATAAGCGCAAACAACTGGTAGGAGGGAAGTGCGTGTTTGGGGGTTTGTGACATGCAAAAATGAGGCCACAAAATTATATTATCCAAGTGAAATGCCATAATGAATTATTGATCGTTTTCAAACATGACATTTTGGAATTATATTTTGAATATCTTGTTTGTGATAAATATTTAAAAAAAAAAATACTGCTGTAGCATTTCAATGAGTCTTTCGCAAAGGTGTTGAAAACCATACATTGAAGTTTTCATCCTGAAGGGAAGTAAATTGTTAAAACACTGCTAAAGCATAATACTTTGTTCATTCGTCAGTCTGTTTCTCCCACGGTTGTTCATTTTTCATCAAAAGACAATCCCAGTTGGGGGAGGAGATTAATATATGTTCACTTTTACTAGCATCTAAAATCTGTGCTACACTTGTAGATTTAATCAGACACCGCGGCATGTTGCCATAACGTGTTCATGTAATTGTTCTCAGGTCACTTGCTGCCCGGACATGACCGTCGTCTGAACTGACGCTTGAGGAGTCACAGCGGCAGCATCCTTCAGCCAGCCGGTCATCTCCATGCCGCTCTGAGGAGGAATCGCTCACCCTGAGTACGTGTTCCGCCCTTGTGTTTCTCTTCTCTTTTCACCATGGGGGGAGCCGTGAGCGCTGGGGAGGACAATGACGACCTCATTGATAATCTGAAGGAGGCCCAGTATATTCGCACAGAAAAAGTTGAACAGGCTTTTCGGGCCATAGACCGCGGTGACTATTACCTGGATGGCTACCGGGACAGTGCCTACAAAGACTTGGCGTGGAAGCACGGCAACATACACCTGTCTGCTCCATGTATATACTCTGAGGTGATGGAGGCCCTCAAACTGCAGCCAGGACTGTCTTTCCTCAATCTGGGCAGTGGTACTGGCTACCTGAGCACAATGGTTGGCCTTATCATAGGTAAGCATAGTGTACCCTTTTTTCCACAGCTGTGTTTTTTATTTGTTTTTTTTTTTCATTTGTGGAAAGTGCACAGATGTCCTGTAAAATAGGTAAATAAAAGTACAGCATGTGCCTAGAAATCAGCATCAGCAATAATAGGACTACAATGATTATTTTCAGTTTCGATTAATCTGATGGTTATTTTCCTGATTCGTCGAATAATTGTTTGGTGTAAATGTCCCAAAAATATTGAAGGGTACCCATCGCAATTTCCTAAAGCCCAAGGGACCATCTACAAATTGCTTCTTTTTTCTGGCCAACAGTCCAAAACAATATTCAGTTTACTCAGATTTGGCATTTTTCGATTATCATTATTCAATTATCAAAATAGGTGCAGATAAATGTTTTTGTCAATCGATGAAACACTTATTTGTTTCCTCTCTACATGGCACCATAATAGGTAGTGAGGATATTGTTCCTGTGTTATTTTTCCCAAGGGCCGTTTGGTGTGAACCATGGGGTTGAGCTCCATAAGGACGTGGTTGAATATGCCAGAGAGAAACTGGATGATTTCGTGAAGAATAGTGACAGTTTTGATAAGTAAGTACATGCTTTAAAAGGAATGTTTCATTTTGGCAAACACGTTGATGCGCTTTCTTGCTGAGAGTTGCATGAGAAGATCAACACGCCTTACCAATCTGTCCGTTAAATATATGGCTACAGCAAGTTAGCTTAAAGACTGGAGACCTTCGACAGCGTGGCTCTGTCGAAGGTTACTAAATGTGACTACCAGCACCTCTAAGGCTCACTTATGTTTTATGTTATTTAGGGCCCGAGCAGGGAAACCTGTGAGGTCCCTATTGTAATTCAAGGAATTATTATATGTTATATCTTATTCATCCCCTACCCCCTGATTCCACTAAATAATAAGTTTATAATAAGTACTTCCCAAAATGTCAAACTATTCTTGTAACAAAAACTGGATCTAGGCAATTTTACCTCCCAGTTTGCACTTGTGGACCTAAAGACTTTGTCCTAATTTAAATACATAAAAATCTCTGTAAATCTTCTCATCTTATTTGCATATTTCTGTCACAGCTTGCAAATGTGAGGATGAGACTGAAAGAAGGGGGGGGTGGGATAAACGTTTTTTCTGTCGTTTGATGTATTCTATCCGCTGTATTTGTTGTTTTTTCACAGGTTTGAGTTCTGTGAACCTGTCTTTGTGGTGGGGAATTGCCTTGAAATCTCAACAGACAGTCACCAATACGATCGCGTTTATTGTGGCGCAGGAGTGCAGAAAGACCATGAAAGATACATGAAAGTACTGCTCAAAGTTGGAGGCATTCTGGTGATGCCTATAGAGGATCAGGTAAGTGCTACATGGACGCGGAATGACACAGAATCAGCACATCATGAGTTCTATTCAACGTTCTAACACATGAGGGAAAACAAGGTAATGTAGTTTTGACCTACAAGACTGGTTATGCAACTTTCACATGCATTATTGAGCCTCATCTGCCCCTGGATTTGAGCAGCCGCCTTGAATCGCTGTATGAATCAATGTTTTATTTAAAATGGTGGATGTGTGAGTGCGGACAGACTGGGGGGCATGTAAGAGGACATTAGGAATATTTATGGAAGTCGGTGGAGAAAATGATGGCAGGAGCTTTTCCAGTAAGGAGGGTAAAGATCTTGGTCAAGGATTTTGGGCAATTTAAGGCATTTAAAGGGAAACGGAGCTGACATGAAGCAAAGCTTGGCTAAGATGAGATATTGTGACTCGAGATTTTCTTTAATGTTGTCGGTATTTTAACCAAGGCCCGGGTTTAGTCTGATGTCAGATGTTATATGCTGTGATTAGTAAGAACCAAAACAGCCCGCACACTTATGAATCATGGTGGAGAAAGTTATTAAACATCATTCTGATCAGAGACCCAAAAGAGCTACAACCCATATCCACGCCGGTCATGTCCAATCATTTTCAAAACACATCTTTTTTTTTCTCTCTCTCTCTCTCTCTCTCTCTTTTGTTGTGGCCTTTCATCAGCTCTCCACCTCAAAAAGAAAAAGCTTTTTACAATGACTCCCCAGAGTGGAAAAACGTGAAACGCATTGTAGTAAAGGGCAGAACGGAGCTTGTTGAAAACATACTGCATGAGTGAGTATCCTCACAGACACGGCTGGGTACCAACGTGAAGAAGCGACATTAAGAAACAAGCTTCGTAACTCGTGTATTTATTTATTTTTTTTACTATAACTGATATGATTAAGTGGCTACGCTTTTGCTAATTGAATAATCGTTTGTCATTTTTCAAACAAAAATGACAAATATTTGTTTTTTTTTCTCCAGCCACTCAAAATGTCAGAATGTGCTGCTTTTCCTCGTCTTACATTGTAGCTGTTCCCGTTCCGGCGGCCCGCCTGCGTGTTAAGTAGAGACTTCCGGCTGTGTGCAGATGAGCTGCTGAGCCGGAACTCGTGCCGCATATCGTTCGAAAGCATAGACTCTTGTGATTCGAGTGACGCCGACCATTTCAAGATCCAACCACAGCGGCCGATACAATCAACGCCAATGTCGGCCCACAACAAGTAAACAACGTTATCGCATCTGACCTTTTGAAGCCTCACAGGAATCCACAGGTCGACAACAAGACGCCAGAAACGCTGCTGTTCCGCTGGAAACAGTCCAGACGATAAGAATCCAGTGAAACATTTAGTCCAAAACACTTTATTAGATCCATAAATCCCGCAGAAGGCTCCACCATCATGGCTTAGTAGTTGACAGCTGTGCACGTTTTCTGTAATAACGTCGGCTCATGTTATGATATTTTCGCTCTCTTCATTTCGAAATGTCCGCTTACTTCCTGCTTTTCTATTGACAGCTCACTGACCCAATCGGACCTTCTATGTCCCGACCTCAGACTAAGATAGCCAATGATAGTCTGCATTGAAGAGAAGCGCATGACCCCCCTTCTTTCTTCTATATAACGAGCCAATTGCAGCGCATCATAATAATGATTGGCATGTCGAATAGCCAATGAGATTCTGAAGACGGGGATATGTCGCTTTAGGGCGTTTCATCAAACTATAACCTATAATTGTCTCGAGGAAAATTGAAATTTGTGCGTGTGTTCGTGCTCAAAACACATAAGATGGGATTTTTGGGACTTTCTGTGGTTTTTGTAGACGTTATAATGGCAAAACGGACACAGACATCTAAATATACACTTCAGGGGTCCCCCCCAGACTCCCCAAAGTTGGTTGTGTCCAGACAAGATGCAGAGAACAGGAGGGTGAGGCCTTCACAGGGCACACAGCTGTGAAGTGAAGCTGTGAAAAGCTTCTGTGGTGTGTTTTTGTGTGTTTTCCATACACCTGACATGCTAATAACATGTACAAGGTCATGTACAAGGTCATGTACAAGGTCATGCAAATAGTTTGCAATGGTATTTTGTAAACAGTTTTCAGTTTTATTGTTAGAATGTTATTTTGTAAATAGTTTGCTGCCTTTGGTTTGTACCTCTGTTTTGACTCTTATATACACAACCGAGGGTCCTTCTGGAGCCTCCAACTGTCCAGTAATGGAACCGCCTATAGATACCCTCATACAAATATGTGTAAAAGATTCATTTTTTGTGAACTGGCTTCAAGCTAAAGTCTCATTGTGTCTTCCAGTTCATAAGTCCCAGCTGTAGTCACCTGCAGATATATATTCAGAAGTAAATATTCAGGCAAAAATGCAAACCTTTTATTTAAGTGTGTTTAAAAGTTTGCCACTCAGTTCCAGTAGCATTTAGAGTGATTCTGACTGTTGGAAGAAGAACCTCAGAGTGTTTCCTTTCAAAAGACACCAAGGTCATGCATGTGCTCCAAATGGTTCAAGAACACCATTCAACTTGCTTTGGGTATGACTTGGATGGGCGTTTTAGTCGTTTTAGGCAGATTTGGCAGGAATGGGGTTTTAATCAGCCGCTGCAGATCCTGGCCATGCACATCCCATGCCAGCTTGTGATGTTTCCAGTCAGGATGCTTTTGATTGCTCCTCTGTAAAAGTTAACGAGAACTTGGTACAGGAATTTTTCTGTTTTAAGTTCCCCTAAGACCATTTCTGAGCTTTCTTTACAAGAATGTGTGTGATGTCTATGAAAAAGGTTCTCCGTGATGCCGATTCCCAGGAACCTAAAAACTGTTCATCCACTCCATCTCATCTCCACTGGTGTGGACAGGGCTGTGTGTCTGTCTCTTTTGTCCTAAAATCAATGATCAGCTCCTTTTTGTTTTGCCGATATTGAGCAGTAGGTGGTTCTGAGCACAACCCTTGATAAGTCCTCCCGATATGAAGGATGGTGTTGTTCAAACTTCACAACAGTGGCTCCATGCGGGGGGTTTCAGTAAACAAGAGGGGTCTGAGTACGCAGTCCTGGGGGGCTCTGGTCTTCAGCAGTAGAGTGGAGGAGGTGTGACCACCAATTCAAACTGTCTGGGGTTTGTTGGTGAGGAAGCCCAGAGTGCAGAGTAGCCTGGGAGGTATTCCAGAAAGTAGTGTTTGTGAAACTGGGTTTTTTATTCCACGAAGAGAGGTGTGACATACGGAGAGGTGGAACCCATCAGCTTTATGCTTTGCCAGTGGTGAACGTGCATATTGATCACTCTGAATCAACATTTCAACCCTTCTCTCAAAAAACAACGGTACCAACGGCTGTCATGTGACAAAATATACGTCTCTTTCTGTCCCTTTCAGTCTTACTGTGCGATCCCTGGTGTGTTCTCATGAATCCCTTTTTACACATCTGTCATCAGCAGCAATCAGCTGATGCGTTACAGCTGAGTAACGCTGCTTCTGTGTAGTTCTTCTCCCGCCGCCATGATGCATTACAGTCCGTGCAGTCACGTACTTGCCGGCGATGACCCGGCCTCTCACTACGTCAGAGGTAACTCTGGGTAAGTTACCATAGTAACTGACTCTGAGTTTCTCCTCACTCCTGGTGTCCTTTCCTTATTTACCCAGTCGATGCTGAAGCCAAATTAATTGGCATAGCCTCATCTCGGCAGAGGATTTTGAGACCCCGATTGGTTTCCTTTATAAAACTAGTGATGCAGAACAGATGGGGAAACCAACTGTTAGTAGAGACGTAAGAAAAGTGTCCCTTGCACTTAAAACACCTACTGCACATTTTAGTGGTGTTCCCTGTGCACAAACGTCTAAAGGACCATCAAAGAAGATTTTCCCAGGATTTCAGATGAATAATATAGAAATGATTCAATTGAAGTTATTTTATATTCTGTTCATGACATTCTGCTGTGACCTCAGCTTTGCAATCAGGATCATCATGCAACAGATACTGAGAATTTGGCAGCGTAAGTTTATTGTAAAGCCTTGGGAATTGATGCTTTTTCTCACTATTTGTACATTTCACAGCAGCAAACTGTCCACTGTTTCACGATCTCTGTAACGGTTTGGGTTCAGACAGCAGGAGAAGGACCCAAGTGCAGACTGGCAGCAGCAGGTTTAACAATTTATTTGAACAAACAAAACAAAGCAAGTAAGACAGGTGGGTAGTAAATTGAGTCTCAATTCAACACACGAGGAACCTCTACGAGGCAAAACCAGAAACATAAAGGCAGTTGTAAAAAAAAGAGAAGTCCAGAATACCAACACAGGCAAAGGACCAAACATAACCAATGAACCAGCACATATACACACAGCACTAACGAGGGAAACGAGAGACAGGTGAACCCTGGGAACAGGTGGAGCCAGTCAAAGAATCAAGGATTCACAAGAGCAAGACCCGAACAGACAGCCAGGCGAGAGGAATGAACACAGTAATAAGAAGAGTAAGGCGGGCACTGCAGTGATGATGTACTGCTTGCTTCTAGCTTTGTTTCATTCATGCAGCCATTTAAGAAATACATGTGAATGCTTTCATGTTAAGCTGCTATTGGGTTATAGCATTAGATTAGGAGGAGTAAAATAGATGCATGTCCCGAGACCAGCACACATGTATCTGTGTGTTAATAAAGTTGGTCTGGGACCAGTTGCTGTATATAGTCCCAGTGCCAGAAGCGACCCTCAATTAAAGGCTTTGCTGGTGTTTCTTTGGCATAAATCATAAGTTTAACCACAGGAAGCTTCGGCCCTGCCCTCCTCAGCTGTCCATGTTTATATTTAGTGCTACAGGGAGAAAGATGGACCTGTGGTGTAGGTTTACTGGGAAACCCAACCTGCTGGGCTGTTTTATAGTTTGGCCCGTATTTTTCTGTCAGTGGTCTCTGAGCAGGTATGGACTGTGTCAGACTGCCTCCCTCTGTGTTCCTAGACATTAAGAGTCGGTCTAGACCTGCTCTATATGGAAAAAGTGCTGAGATAGCTTTGCTATGATCTGGCCCTATATAAATAAAACTGAATATAATTGTTCCTGGCGCGGGAGCTATCGCAGGCTCTTTGCTGCAGAGTCCGAACCCATAATCAGCTGTGGCATTTCTTATTCGCCATCTGTCAGCTCATTGTTATGATCACTCCAGATGTTACATCACATCTACTGTCAGACTGCAATGGACGCAGTGATGCTGTCTAATGTTAACATCTTATTGTTGATGACATATCACTTAAGATCACTGTGCTGAAGAAGAGAGTTTGATAATCACATATTACACCACTAAAGAGAATGATAATCTCAACATCTGTGCTCTGTTAACTAATTGTTAAGATATCTACACATTCCTACATTGGAACTGTCAAATGGGACATCTAGAGCTTTTGGGTGGACACTTTATACTATATTACAGAGTGTGCAGCCAACAACAGGAGGCCTCATAGACGGTAGATTTCCTCCTCCACACAGCATCTTCTCTGAACAGTAGAACATTTCTTGGTGGTCTATTTAGGGCGAAAAGCACACATTAAGAAGTCTGCAACACTGTCTGTAATACGTCCTTCCAGCTAGGATAACCTTGTTTTTACCTTGAACTTTATTCTTCAACTTATCAGGGCATCTTCTGCTTTCCTTCCAAGAACATGTTGTTAATATGTAGATATCAGGAACTAGGAAATTGGAAATGTTCTTCAGATAAAGAGACGGCAAGACAAATGACACCTAAGATTAATGCTTCAGGTTCACGCAAGAGAACACGCAGGGATGGGAAGAGCGGATATGACGGAAATTAAATCACTGACCTTTTGCGACCACATGGTTGTGGCTTGAAATGACCATTATGGAATCAAAATAGTTCCTCAGTAACCTCGAGGAAATTCCTCAAACATCCAGCTGGTTAATCGACTTCAGTAGTTCCTCTAATTCATCTCAACAAGTGAAATCAAGACCATTTTGTAAATGATCATGCAACAGACTGAGGATAGGGCTATATAATAAGATGAAGGAGGTCTAAATAAGACCTTCCCAAGGCCAATCAAGGTCAGTGAACCACAGCTAGAACCCACTGGGGTTGCATCCCATCGGGCTGATGGGGCAGGGTGAGTGATTTTCAAAGCAATAAAGCAAGTATTTACACTTTGATCCAGCCAGGCGTTCTGGTGCTGCTTTACCTTTGGCATGAAGCTCACTGGACTGCAGTGAGATGGGTCAGCAGGAGGCTGGTGGACGTGGCAGTAAAAGGGTAAAATACACTCAGGGTTAAAGCCTGATCCCACAAACAATAACGGATTACAAAATTATGTTTGGCTTTCATTGAGGATGGCTATCGTACATGAACAGGCAGCTGATGCTTGTTCAGACACAATGCTGGTCAAAGCTGCCCAGACTGACGTGGATCCAGCTGGGCGTGGACAGCACATGATGAATTTAAAGAAGGATGTCCAGGAATGATATACAAATGTAAACTGTGATTTGTAATGGACCTCTTTCACTATTTTCTGACATTTGACATAGTCAAGGAATTGACAGATGTTAATTCAAAGCAACAATGCCAAAAGCTTAACACATATAAGAAGGAGTGTGGGGAGGGAGCTGCAGCTGCAAACAAGTAAAGGGTGTGAGCAGCGCAGCATATAATAGCGAGCTGTACACCTGCATGAATATGCTGGGATGTTACTAGTCAGCTGGTAGCCAAACCAGCATTTTATTGCTGTGAAGAGAAAGAACAGCCAAACAGCAGCTGACACATTGTGTCGATCATCTTCTAAGGCACCTTTTTGACTCATTTTCATTTTCTGAGAAAATCCTGCACATATATGCTGACGTGCAATAAAGAAAAAATCCATGACATTGTCCACAAACTGCAACCTGGTTCATCCCCCGCCCCCATTGGCCCCTACAAACCTTGCAACTCCAACATAGTTGGGACACTGTAAAATGTAATTAAAAGCAGAATGCAATGATTTGCAAATCCTTTTTGACTTATATTCAGTTGAATACAGTACAAAGACAAGATATGTTTGGATTCGCGGTTGTAGTAGTTTACAGCATTGTTCAATGTGTTCGTTACCATATCAGTGTGCAAACAAAAGTTACATATGTAACTACATTTCTGTAAATGAAAGGAACAGTAGAAAACCACTGGAGCGACAATCTGACAAAGCAATAATGGGGGAAAGGGTCTCAGTTGTCACAAGCAACAGTCGTAACTGCGAGGGGGGGCATCTTTGTTTGAAATCATTATCTGTTCGAATCTGTGAAGGGGTTGTTGTCCAAGTGCAGGGTGTTAAGTTGCTCTGTGGAGATTTTGACTACTAGTGCTGCTACTGAGCAATGATTTTAAGAGTGGGAACATGTTCAGTTTGTAACGGGCATGTGCACGAGCCTGTGGGTTCCTGTCAGTTGGCGGCAGTAACATGCATGATATAAACAATGCACAGTTTTAGTCTTTTCAGTCAGCAAACACATTAAACACATTTTGGTGAGAAACACTGAATGTGAACAGAAAAGCCACAAACCACACTTTTTAACTGTTATTTAACCAGACAAGTCATTAAGAACTAGTAGAAAAAATGTTTTTGCTCCTCTCCCACCTGGCCTCAGCTCTCCTAAAATGTAATATTGTCCGCTGATCTGATTGGTTGACGGTAGCCCGTGATAGACGATCGCTTGCCAAGTATTTTTCGAATGTGGCTGCCTTTTTCCAAACCGTTTCCAAGGACGACTTTTCAGATGGTTCTGTGTAACAAACCATCTGGGTACATCAGGTTGTTCTTCTCCAGCCTTTTGGAGTAATTTCCAACATTTAAAGACCTGGAAATGATCAAATTCACTGCTTTTCCAGACCTGTATGCGACCCCTGGATAAATACTTAAACTTTTTTTATGGAATGGCCATTGAATGAGGTTGACCACTGTTGTGTTAAATAGATGTCTATGCCGAGTAATTGCATCCGTGCTGGATGTGTAGCAGACGCTCTGAAAGCCTCTAATAATTACAGCGGAGCACTTGCTGTGTTGACTCAGGTGCGTTTCGTCTTGTTAATGACCACTGCAGGAGTTTGTGGGTGGTAATTTTAGTCGAGGCGGGTCGGTTCATTTGTCTACATGAATGATAGCTTAAGTGCATCTCTGACAAATGTGACTCTTTTTAAAGGTAAAGATATGAGCCAAATGGAATCCAAATGAAGTGATGAATACTGTATAATACAAAGGGCTCGTGTTTTAGTCAGAAAACATCGCTCCTGATCTCTCCCCTGCACCAGTTAAGAAGTCCTGGGAAACAGGACATGTACACAGGGAACCATTTCTTCCACTCTCATACCTCCAGGCAGGTCACATACATTTATTTCAGCGTGAGTCAAGCTTGATCAGCTGCCAGTGTGCTGTTTGAAATGGCAGCGGCTCTGAAAAAGGATGACGTTTGGTGATCAGTGCGTGGATCTGCAAGAAAATACAGTGGACCCTGGTGGAGTCAGCCAAAGTACACAATGCTAAAATAATATTTGCATCATTCAGTGCAGTAGAATTACGCTGGTCGCTGTGACAGTTGTGATTATGTGAAGTGATTTTATACAAAAATATAAAAGGCATGCGCATTTTATGGCAGTTGTGGCCCAGGACGGGTCGATCCTGGCTCCTCCTGTCCTCATGTCAAAGTGTAGACACGTTGGAGGCCAGCAGCTGGCATGGCAGCTACATCACCATCGGTGAACACTATATAACACATGAGCGCTTGGCTAATGTGAAACCCACTGCCAGAAATTTGGGAGTTATATTTGATTCAGGTCTGAGCTTTGCACCACAGATCAAAACAGTCCTGCTTGTCACACACCACAGGAGGAGGATCCAAAAGCACGACCCAGAGACCGACGTTGATCCGATACACGTAGAGGGAAATGATGTATTCCACCGTAGCCCGATCTGTAGGATAAGCAGCAGGCAGGAGATCAAAATGAAGTCCACACTGCACCAGAAAGGTACGGCAGTTATCCAGGTCAGCGGGAAAGCAGGAAAAAAGGAAGAAGAGATCCGATGAGAAGGGTTGAGTAATTGTGTGGTGAGTGGTGAGAGGACTGGACCAGGTAAGAGTGTCGGGCCCTCTACATTCTGTTAACTCCCTGGGTACGACGGGCTGTATTGGTTTGGACCGTGCGTTTATGCAGGTTAGGCAGCCCGTTTGGTTGATCCTTTGTGTTAGTTGGAGAGTATTTAGGGGGAGTTTTGTTTTGTTTCTTGCTCTTTGACTTGGCACCAGGTCCTTCCTCTCCCACCTGTGTTTGTATGGATTTGGTGCTGTCTGCTCCTATCGAACCTACACCGTGGTCTTATGTGTACGTTTCGCCCTGTACCCTAGACCGGCACCACGGAGCGTAACAATCACTGAGGGAAATAATCCCACATTGTAATGAAGTGGAATTTCCGTCTCCTTCATTGTTTCTAGTTAAAAACAATGAACTCTAGGAAACACGTCCTTTTAAGGCCCTACACCTACACTATTCAGAAGAATCGGCATCAAACGCAATGTCTTAGCTCTAATGTTTCCATGAGATCAGGCAAAATTGTATCCTGTTTAGTTTCCAGATTATGTAAAGACTAAATCTAATGCCGACCAGACTACATTTCATCAACATAATAAGTACACAACGTAACCGAACCACACTAACCTCAACCAAAAGGCTTTAGCAGCCTAAAGCCCAGCCTCTGGTGTCAAAGTCCAGCACTTTGTGCACCTGCCATCCACCCCGAACATCTCCCTGCCTCTCTGGTGTTGTAGACAGTCCATAAAAAGGAAACAATTTATGGACAATATACTAAAGAAGGATTTGCCATTAGGAGATAGGAACCTTCTCTGAACAGTGGTGTGAAAGGGTTTCACAGGATGCTGACAGCGCTGACATGCGTTGATTTACAAGCAATGTAGGCCTGTGACATCATCAGAGTAATTTACACAGGTGGTATTTAAGAGATCCCGATGTCAATGAGGCTACCTGGTTAAAATAAATAAATGTATTAGCTGTTCTACCTACTACTGATGATTGTTTGAAAAGTAAAACACAAAAACGCCTCTTTTATCAGGTAAGCCTACTCTCATGCAGCCCACACTTCCATTGGTCCGTGAAGGTTCTGATGTGTGAACCTGCCAGCTGAGGCCTTTCTGTGTGGCGTGTGCATGTTCTCCTCCTCCACCTGATCCTCCATTCTGTTTTAATTTTACCGTGCCATCTAACACCGGACTCATGTACATTGTGAGGCAGGCGTTGTCCCTGACAGGTACGTGAGCAGCTTAAATAAAATGGGGACAAACACAGATAGAAATACTAACAAACCACAGCTGTGAACAATTACCAGTTTAAGATGCACATTAAGCTCAGTTCAGACACTGCGATCCAACTCGGTGTACAGATGAGAAACACCAGCAGGGAAGGATGCAGCCTGAGAGGAAACCAGCGCCTGCCATGGTGTCCTTGAGCTGACTGTGCAAAATAATCATCTTATTGTCCTCAAACAGGACAGCGGCTGCCGCACTCTGTCACAGCATCAGTAGTAGACTGAGGCTCACAACTTGGTGCCAAAAAAAGGAGGAGCGAAAAACTGCACGTGACGCACTGAAAAACCAAAAACAAATCCTTGGTGTTACAAAAGCAGTGTACAAACACTGGATTTCCTCTTGTGCTTGTGTTGATAATGTGGATATCCTGCTGATATAGATACCATAAGCACCTTTCACTTCAGTTCAGGTCAACTTCTATTTAAGTCCAGTATCATCCGAGTCAGCTGCGAGTTATATTATTTCCATTGAAAACAAAAATACTTCTTTATACCTGATAATTTTCCGTAAATGTTCCTCCCTTATTCTTTCTGCCACTAATCTATCACCCTAAAACATCCTGAACTCCCGATACAGACTTGAGGGCTATGGGCTCTTTTAGTGTTTAGTATTAGTCTTTGGATAAAAATCTACATCACTTTCAGCCACAGTTTAGCCATTTAATTATTGTTTTAGTCAAGAAAAAATAAAGACATTTTTGTCTCACGTTCATTATGCAGATTTCGTTTTAATGTCCTCTCAGCGTTTAGTGGCTACAGATGGGTACAGCAGGCAGCTGCCCCGGCCCCACATCCCAGGAGCCCCAAACGTCCAAACTAAAACTAAGGTAATTTGACTAATTATAAAATAATTTCAAGAATTTGCAATATCAAATTGTAATGTCATGGCACACAGAGATCCTGGGCCAGGTTTGCTCTGTACTTAATTGGAACTTGCATTTAGTTGGAACTTGGAAGGCTACTGGGTACATAAAGCATAAAGCATATTTCTACATTATCAAGAGAAATCTTAATTTATGTACTTTTTATTTCATTGTGTTTTTTTAACAGCTCTACTTAGTAGTTACTTTTCAGATAAAGACTTTACATGTGAAAAATAGGATAGTTTTTGTGGACTGTTATGCTAAACAGTATATAAAGATGTTAAAAGTAGCTTTTTATCAACAACATGCTAAAACAACAACAACAACAACAACATCATGATGAAATGCTGCAGTTTACACATAAATCCATCAGTAATAATATTCCAATGATAAATATAACACTCAGTAGTGCCATTTGGCTGAATGAGTAGACTTGACATTTTGAATACAGGACTTTTATTTGTAAAAGATCTCAATACTTCTTCCACTACTCAATCACTACTGGACTTATTGCCAGCAAGACAGCGCAGTAACTGAGCTCACGCCTGCATATATTGAAGATGTGCATAGGTAAGTTTTATAGCCTAATTTGTGTGATTTTAATACGTCCTCAATAATAATAGTAAGTTTATTTCTATAGAACCTTTTTAAAAACAGGGTTTACAAAGTGCTTTGACACCAAAGCAAAAACAGATTCTCCAAAACTAATAAAAGATAAAACAAAGCAAAAGCACAACATTTTTTTTAAATAATATAAACCATAAAAGACAATATAAAAGGATGACATCACATAAAAGCAAGTCTCTGTCACTGACTCTGCGTGACTTACGTTGCCATTCTGCTAGTGTAGCTAACAGTTTGCATGGCAGACAGTTCAGACGCAGTTAAAACACTCAACAGAAGAGTGGAAATGGAAACAGGGAAGAAGCTGTTGAGCCTTGGCCCTGGGGATGGAGGTTCGACTCCAATCCGGAATCTGACTGTCATTCCTGGGGTTGGTGTTCCGATTCCAGCTCCTCCTGTCCACATGTCGAAGTGTCCCTGGGCAAGACACTGAACCCTGAGTTGCCCCCAGTTGTGCGTCTATCCTGACCTGTCCCTGACCAGGACAGGACAGGGATGTGACTGGACCTGGTCCCCGGGCGCCACAGAAGGCTGACCGCTGCTCCAGCTCCCCTCGGAAGAAGGATGGCCGGATGGGTCAGAAGCAGAGGATACATTTCAACATGTGTATCATGATTGACCATTAAACGACCCAACGGTCCAATTATTATTATATACATACTGCTCAAAGAAATGCTGGATATCTATACTGGTATGGGCTGGGTAATGTGCTTAAAATGTGTTCCTTTAATTTTTTTGAGCGATGTGTATATATAGATATATATAATGCCAGCTGCATTCTAGTGACATATAAACTCCAAAAATTCTCCAAATCAGAATCAGGAAAACATCTGAAATCACATATATACTGAAATTTCGTAGGAACTGTCACTCTGAGCTAAATAAAATGTCATTTAAAGCCTTGCTAGCCTGGGAGCGACCAGTAATTTGTCAATTTCTCAGTCTGATGTCTCAATCTCAGACCTATTTGCTGTTTTCAGTCTGTGGATACGTCTGAGTTTTCTGCTGGAAATGGAAGGCTAAGAAAAATACTGGTGAGATCACAGAAGAGGCTCGGCCCACAGATGTGTCCCCAGTGTGCCTGTCTTTTGGTTTGTCTTGTCCAAGAGGGTGAGAGGTTTTCAAGAGCTCCAAGTTCCTGCTGTCAAATGGTCTGAGACCGCTCCGGTTCCTCTGAGAGTATCTTGGCCAACAGTTTGGATGTTTGATGGTGAAGTACAGTGAGTCAATGCAGCACAGGATATTCATACGGTGCAGTTCACTTTTTTTCATGTCAGTCTGTCCATCTCTTTGTCCTTCAAACTTATTATACATTTTTTTAGGTTCCCCAGAGGAGGACTGTCACTGACTGACTTTATGTCTCGTGACATTATCTAGTCAGTGTCTTCTCTTGACTAACACCTTGCTTTTAAATTAGCTGAACATCAAAAGACCGCATTTCCATGAAACCTGCTGTGGATATTCCTGGTTCCCACACAATTTCCTGGAAACATTTGGCGCCCCTAGAGGATGTTTTGGACACTGCATTATTTTTCCTCAGGTCAAAACTTATAGCTGCTTTAAAAGGACTTGTCTAAATTTATGATTTGCGATCTCTTTGGTCTTCCTTTGATCTCTTTGATCTTAAGGTGTTACATGGTTTGTGGTTAGTGTTGACTCCTTGTGACTTGAAAACTAGTTTGATAATGAGCTGCAATGACACAGCAGCCACGTAAAGGAGACTCAGATGCTTCTGTTGATTTTGGATGCTTCTTATCATTCATTGGCTCCGAGTCACGGCCTGACATTCTGCACTTCCCTTTGTCTATCCTACTCCTCACTGATGAGACAATGTGCTTATGTGGTTGAAATAGGAGGGTGCTCACCTCTAATCTTTAGCTGCAAGCTGTGATTAAAGTTAAAAGCCAGGAGAAATTGATTTAAACTAATCTCCTCCTTGAAAAAAGAAGTATTTTTTGATCACCTTATTGTGGTCTTAACATACATCCATCACTCTAAATGGAATGTAATTTGTTGAAGCTGAAAACTCTAGAAATAGCTTAAGTGTTCCTTGAGTTAGGATTGTTTAGACAGTGAAACACATTTTTAAATGTAATAATTTATAGGGACAGGAGTGAAATAACAGGAGTGTGTTCCCATAAGCTAAACACTTTTCAAACACAAAGCATTTAATGTATTTAGCACCTAAAGCCTAACCAGGGAACGAATAAATCCGTTCCAATTGTTGACCATCGAGGGTGTTGTAAAACAGCCTGAAACCCTAAAGGAAACAATCTGGGACTGACTCTTCAAATATTATTTCACATCCTTTGCTGAGCACTTGGTAAACGCTGTTAGCTATACAGTAAATCCTCACTGAGGTGTTGTAAAACCTGTTTTGTTGACACATTTAATCGCCTGCTCAGCTTCCAGTAACAGTCTTTGTCAGGGCATGGTCTGAATTAAGTGGCTTTGTATCTCCCAGAAAGCATGTAAGCAGTGCGGCATTATGATGCCTGGTCTGCTTTGGTTTCAAAAATATTCCATTTTACATTAAAGGACACTTGGTCGGTGCCGACCCTAACGCAAGAGGAAGGTTAACACTCAGTCATGAGATAAAGACCTTTACAGTGATATTAACAGGCCCCACACCCATTGGTTCCTACTGAAGATGTAAATCTTTAAAGACTTAAAAAACTAAAAAGTGTATTTGTTTTGGACTGTAGATTTATATTATATTTGTTTATCCTGTTCAAGAACTATTCACATTGATTGATAGACCGGTGTGGGGGAAACCCTTTGAACTACACAATGGAGAAAGAACTTGATGTAGTGAGTTGTTGTGAGGAGAGCCCAGCCTTCCTTAACTTACACGGGAACTCAGTTTGTTGTTTGAATCTCAGCCACTCCCCCTTCTGGTCATTTGTTATTACAAAAGAAACTTAAACCCCTTGAGCCCTGGGTATCTGGCTCAGTACCTTGCTCGGGAATGACATACACATGGATATTTGGTATGAGTTTAACGGCCTTATGATGCATTGTCATAAAACGGGGCGGAGTTGCCCCCATCGACGGGGGCAATAGAGCTTAAGAGGGTAGCCTCACTGAAGCTGTCTTGTCCAGGAAAGCCCAGAATTCAATTAGCCTTTTTGTCTTCTTAGACAAATGTGTGTTAGTCGGGATGTGAAAGTCGGTGCTTCCCTCCACGCTCAAAATAATCATCTGTTTTCTTCTGAAGATTAACTAAAGATTATTTTCTTCAGTTTAGAACCTCAGCAAAGCTTCTTCCACAGGGACTGTTTTCAGCAGTGGATTAATCCACATTTGGTGTTCTAGTAAGTATGTGGAGCAGCAGGATGGTGTACGTGGGATTGAGTGAAAGAAACCATGTTCAAGGTAAGGAACATGTCACCCAGTGCCATGGTGTGGCCTTTTTTGGACAATGATGGAGCTTCATGGCACACAGGTACAATAATAATAATGAACTTCATTTATATAGCACCATTCATACAGGAAATTCATTTCAAAGTGTTTTACAAAAAAGAAATTAAATGCACCAAGTGCTTTACAGAAGAGAATGTCACAAGATAAAGTGCAGTTAAGAGAAATTAAACTTGAACAGCATAACATTTGCATATTTAAATGTGCCACAGTGCATGAAATTAAATTGAAACATTTTAAATAATGTTTAAAAGCAACTAAAAAGCAAATTGCAGATAGCTAAAGTGAAAAAACGAGTTGTAAGGTTGCTCTTAAAGATGTGTAGCGATATCTATTGGCAGTGTGTTCCATAGCTTTGGGGCATAATTGATGCTTTACCCGACATGGGTTTCATCGCAGGTATAAGATATATTTGGATGCACACTTGTTAGTTGGATCAGGTTCATGAGATTTTTTGGCAACAAGAAAAATAAAGAATATCAGGATAATTATCCTTTAAGATTCCGTCACTTTCCATTGGAAGCAGATTACTGCTGCCTTTCTTGTTGCAGCGCCACTTTTGTGATTTGAGACATCTGGATTTTTCCCAATGCGTAGCTTTTTAATAATACAGACTTCTGTAATACTGTGAACCCAAGATCCGAGACTAGACCATTTAACTTTGCCTGCTCGTGGTTCAGAGGCTTGAACTAACAGTTCATAAAGAGAGTTCAGTTCACTGCTGCAGTTAAAGACAGCGTCCTGACTCTGTCTCTCTGTAGTTAAAGAGGGACAGAGGGAGACCTCGTTACATAAAGCAGCCACAGGTCTTCACCTCTCACATAGAGCTAAGTGGAAATATGTGTGCTGTTGACCTGAGGGCCTCCCATTTTCTTCAGGGCTGCTTAAGCCTAACAAATTGCTTCCTGGTCACAGTCACAGTTCACATGATCATCACTGATGCAGGGGGGCTGCAGTACAGCCATCAGTCATGGCACAAATCTGATATTCATCATTTTATGCTTTTTAACTGAGAAGGTAGAACGCTGAACAGTCTGGTGCAGACTGAAGAGATTTGCTGTCTCAGCCAGAGAGATGTAAGTTTGTGATTGGTCACTGAAACAGGTGATTGCAGGTGACCTGCGTGGTTCTTCTACGGGGAGAGAATCTTACAATGATTTTAAATATAATTTAGTGGGTTGTATTGATGTTGTTTTTAGTATGCTGTTTCTCTTTTTCCCCATGTGCTTTACAACAACTTAATTTTCCAACAGAGCTTCATATCACTGAGAAACTGGCAAGAATATTAGAATATGAATTATATTTCAAATTAGTTGATTAATCATTGAATTTTATGTCGGATAATATTTCCAAATATCCATTACAGAGACCAAGGAGGTGTTTGAACAATTTAAAAACCCAAAGCGATTCAGTTTACCATGACATAACATTTCATGAGCTGTATGGCAGTTCACGGAAATGAGCCCTGTGATGTAACAGGGTCTCTGGGCCTCGGTGATAACCAATCAAAGTGCCAGGCAAAGGCTAAATGGAGAAGCTACATGACTGAGCAAATGTAATAGCTAACAGGAAAAGGAAAAGCAGCAGGGAAATAAGAATTCAAATGAAAAGGAAACTGTCCTTTTAAATGCCTGATTAAAATCTGGATTCTTAATTCGACTTGTGAATCCAGTTATTTATTTCTCTTTTTAAACTGCATTTTAAAATAGATTTTTAAATTCCATTATTTATTTATGGT